>PVIC010025234.1:0-25384 GCA_004025085.1 Thryonomys swinderianus
AAAAAAAAAAAAAAAAAAAAGTTGTTATAATAATATTTATAATAATCAAAAACTAGAAATAACTAAACTAAATATCAGCAGTATAGTGAATAAATTGTATTATAATAAAATACAGACCACTAGACAACTGCATATATCATAATTTTTACAAACAAAATATTGAGCAGCAAAGTCAGATACAAGAGGAATATAGTACATGATCTTGTGATACAGAGACTAGAAAGAAGCAAAAATCTACATATGTTATTTAAAATTGAAATAATGGTTTCACTTGAAAGGAAAAGTTACTGAAAGTGTGAGGGAAAGAAGCACTTAGATTAATGGTAACATTGAATTGGGGAGGTACTGGTTATATAGTATATTAAGTCAAAATTCCATCAAGCTGGAGATAGCTTACCTACTGTTCTCTATATATATGTATACTTCAACAAAAAGCACATCTTAATTTATACATATGTGTGTATCCTCAGATACTCAAATCTACTAACATTATTGAGTGTTTATATGGCTTACATCAACTGAAAATGGTGTTCAAAGTCAGAGGCAACTTTTTTGGATACAATATGAGCTGAAGTATGGTTAGAAACATGGAGAGGGCCATAGGGCCACGACAGTCAGTGCAAGTATTTAATACTCTTCATAAAACATGTTTATTTTTTAATTAAGATTTGCACTGATCAGTTCTTGAATGACAATTAATTCACTGCTTCCCTTAACATTTCTACCTCTCTTTTCTTCATCACATCCTTTCAATTAGTATAGAAAGCAGCTTTACCAGTATAACTGATTGTGCAAAATTAGTAACTGAGGCTTGCGAAGAGAAAATGTAGTGCCAACAAGTAAAATTTTAAACAGCATAAAGCATAGACAAACTGAATTTTGAGAGAAAAGCATGGTATTAGAATAACAGTTATTATGCAATTTCTGATGGAAGTACATGACATTACTTAACTAGTACCACTGAAGATGAGGTCAAGCTTCAATCAGATTCAATCTCTGATAAACAACTGGTCAATTTTAGAAAATGAAGGGAGTGGATAAAATCTGAATTCATAATATCGGAAGTGGAATTGAAAACAATTTAAACTGAGACGTGCTGTAGGCTGAATATTGGTTTTGCTGTGGTTGTTTATTAAAGAAACAATTTTAAAGTAAATGGCTAATCCATCTACTAGAAGAGAATTAAAGACATATCAATGAGAATAGTGTGTGGACCTTTTTTTTGGTACCAGAACCCTGTGCTTTCCAGGCAGACACAGCACCACTGAGCTACAGTTTGTGCCTCTTTTGACCTTTCTTGAACTGTGGTTTATTAAATAAAATTTAAAACATCTTCAGTTAATTAAAAATATATGAACACGGGATAGACTTAGTGTTAGGTTTTTCAGAAAACATGGATGTATGGTGATTTTGGTTTGTAGGTCTCCTCATTGTATAAATAGAAATATTTAAATATATATAGATACAATGTATGATGCTTGAGATTTGCATTAAAATAATTTGGGGTGAAAAAATGAGACTCAAGATGTGTCATGTACTGGTACCAGTTCTCAATGTTGAATGTGATCACAATGTATATATAACAGGTACCAATAAAACCAATTAAAAATAATATGGGATGAGGAGAAGGAAGGAGAATGACAGAGATAAAGGAAAATTAGAAGGCCATTAAATATATTTTACCATAGAGAGGTGTTCATCATAGTTCATTATACTCTATACTTGTGATGTTTGAGATTTTCCATAACAAATTGAAGGAATGTTAAAGAAGAAAACTATATCTCTGAGTGTATTTCAACTTATTTATAGCTGTGTACAAAAAATTATTAGTGACAGGTATAGGAAGGTAGATGATATTAGGCTATAAAACAAATGCAGGATGTGAACATTAGATTTAGAAACAACATATTTTAAAAAGTGATTATTCATAAAAACCAAAGGGTGAGACAAGGGCTCATGAACATCCCCTTGTTCACAAAAGCCAAGAACAAAACAACACATTTTTCACTTTATGCCTTTGTGAATTAGCCACAGAATCAAGTTGTTGGAGAGGCACTTTAATTTGATACCTTTTGTGCTTTGGGGATACTTTTTACTGGGTTAAAATTGCTGCTGTTAGAAAAATCAGTGTCAACCATGAAGCTATGTTGACCCTCTGAGCAGAGGTGAGATGAGGGGGTCAGGCTGAGAAATGAAGACAAGAGGGGAAACGCGCAAAAAGGAGAGCAAAATGTCAAAGAAAACTTTCTTTTTTTAATGAGCTGGATTTTCTTCCTTGTACCCAGGAAGGCACGCTCTGCTTTGTCTCAGGAGACAGCAGAGAAGCACCTCTCGCTGCCCTCTGCTCGTATTCTGATCATCAGTGTCAAGAGAGGAGCCTGTTCACCTTTGGTAGCAACAGAGACGTGGAGAGCCTTTCCAGATCCAGCCAATTACAGTTCGCGGAGCCCGCCCCGAGTGAGCCAACTATCGGTGCTGTCTTTCACAGAGACTCCCCTCCCCTGGATACTCCGGGCCCTCAGAGGGACTTTATACAAGATTATTTTGAGAATTGGAATAGTGGGGCTCTAGTTCCAGATATTCTGCTTTTCCTCACAGATTTTTGAGTCCCTTAATTTATAAATTAGAGATCTGAAATAAATGATCTTGGTGCTCTCGTTGAACTCCATTAATGTTTAAATTTGCATTTACATATTACCTCTGGGAAATATGGCTGTACTTCATATCCTTTTCTTTTGAAAGAAAAGGGAAAATTATTGGAGTAAAACTTAGGGTGATTCTTTTTTTTTTTTTTTTTTTTTTTTTTGCTTTTTGAGACAGAATCTCACTTTTGTAGTTCAGGCTGGCCCTGAGCTCACTATGGTGCCCAGGCAAGCCGCTGCGAACTCAGCAATCCTCCTGTCTCTGCCTCCCGAGTGCTGGGATTACAGACGTGAGCCACCACGTCCGGCATTGTGGTATGCGGCGTTGATCGTTGGTGGACGTGAGTCTCCACGCCCAGCATTATATGTGGTTACCGGGGATCGAACTCAGGACCTTGCGCTTGCGAGGCAGGCGCCAGAACCACTGAGCTAACCCTCTGGCCCTTAGGGTGATTCTTATATTTAAGTTATATAAACTTTAGTTTCTCTTCTATTTCATTTGCATTTATGTGTATTTTGCTTTCAAAGTCTATTATGGTTTGGATCAAAAATGTCCCACCTAAGGCTCATGCATTCAGGGATGGGATTTGGGTAGATTGTAGCACGCTAACCTCATTAATGGACTAATTACCAGGGGAGTGACCTGGAAGTGTGTGTTCCGGCCTCCAGTCCCTAATCACACTTTCTATCTTCCTGCTTTTTCTACTTCCTGGCTGCCATGAACTGAGCAAACTTCCTCAGCTGTGCCATTTAAATATGATGTTGCCATGTCAAAGCCGGCTAATCATGAAACAAAACATCTCAAACCATCAGTCGAAAGGAACCAGTCCTCCTTTGAATTTTGTAAATTAGATATAAAAGTCCCCTAGAAGTCACATGTGTTTAGAGTTAGCACTTTGAGAAGGTGACTAGAGTATGCAGAGACTGTATTTGTCATTGTAATTAATCTTCTGATGAATTCAAAACTGAAACGTTATTATGATGCGGGACATAGAAGAGACAGGTCACTGGAGGAGTGGCATGTAAAGGTGTTTCTTTGGCTTATCCCTTCTCTGCCCTCTACCTTGCCACCATGGACCACTGTACCACTTCATCCTGTGGTTTCTGCCTTGAAACCTGCTTAAATTCCATGGACTGAACCCTCTGTAATCTTGAACTAAATTAATCCTATCCTTCACTAGGCCACACACAGCAGGCATTTTATCCAAGTAACACAAAAGTGATTAATCGGTTCCTCTGACAAGGAATATGAGTTCCTAAATGGCAGAAGATAAAATTTAATTCCATTCCTTTTCCCATACATGTCTCTAATTTCTTAGAAAACTCAATCCTGTCCTTTCTTTAGGCTCCATGGATCAACACACAGTGTCATATTAGGAAGACACACACTCATGAACATGTACACGGAATTAAGGCAGTTACATTTTGTATCTGCACAAGTGACACCTACTGTGGATTTAAATATTTTTTGAAGGCCACATATGTGTGTTTTTTGTGGGTGTGTTTCTGTGCCTGTCTGTGTGTGTTCCTGTGTGATTTTTCTGTTTTCTTTTTGGCAAACTACATGTGCTCAAAGTTGAGTAAATACAAACTTTGCTGTTGTCATGTTTAAAAATTACATTTTACATAGACATTATAACATTATACAGTTATTGGTGCAATTATTGATTATTATATATCCTTTTAGTAGCTTAATAGATGTGTGCAGATAGGAAAATTTATTCTCATTCTTTTTTACTAGCACGATGAGCAGAAACATGACGTATGGTAGAAATATATTCATTGAATGAATTAATTAAAAGTATATAGATCCTAAAGGATTTTTATGAAAGATTGATTCAAAAATATGAGAGTTAGTAGGTAGAATATTTTCACAAAATATTGGAAGTGTCTGACTAGAGTGAATGGTTGAAAATAGATGAGAAAGACAAAATAAAATGTAGAAAGGAAAGTATTAGGAAGACACTTTTAAACCTCATTATGACATTGGATTTTATTTCAAGATCTTTATGGAAATTTTACAGTGGCAAAAGTAGAATGAAATGAATTTTAGAAAGATTTCTCATTTGAATAAAGACAATGGATTGAGAGTAATTGAAATTTGAGTCCATGTTAGTAATCTAGAAAATAATAGTAATCACAAAATAATTTTTTAAAAAGTAATGAAAGAGGGCCGGAGGGTTAGCTCAGTGGTTCCAGTGTCTGCCTCGCAAGCGCAAGGTCCTGAGTTCAATCCTGGTAACCACATACAATGCTGGGCATGGAGACTCACGCCCACCAGCAATCAATACCACATACCACAGTGCTGGGCATGGTGGCTCAAGCCTGTATTCCCAGCACTTGGGAGGCAGAGGCAGGAGGATTGCTGAGTTCCAGGCTTGCCTGGGCTACATAGTGAGCTCAGGGCTAGCCTGAACTACAAAGCGAGACCCTGTCTCAAAAAAAAACAAAAACAAAAACAAAAAAAGAGTAATGAAAGAATAACAGAAGAACATAATTTGTAGATAGAACTGATAAAATCTTATAATTTGTAGTAGGTGCAGATGAGAGGAAAAGATGAGTTTAGGGTGGTGTAAAGATTTTTGTTTCAGGGCCAGGGATTTAGCTCAGTATTTCCTGTGGAAAGTACTGAGTTCAATCCCTGGTAACCACATACCACAGTGCTGGGTATGGTGACTCATGCCTGAATCCCAGTAGTCAGTACCACATACCACAATGCCGGGGCCTGGTGGCTCATACCTGTAATCCCAGCAATTGGGAGGCAGAGGGAAGAGGATTGCTGTTAGTTTGAGGTTTGCCTGGGCTACATATTGACCTCAGGGCCAGCCTGAACTACAAAGTGAGACCCTGACTCAAAAAAAAAAAAAGATTTTTGTTTCAAAAGCTGAAGGGAGACAAGCTAGTATAGATTCCCTGCTGACGGGTTGCCGTCTGGCCTGAGCCAGGTGAGATGACGTCCCACCCACAAGTTACACTAAAGTACCCTACACTTGTGAGTAGGCAAAGAGAAGTGATAGAATCCTGGGATCCACTATAAGCAGGTGTCCTAAATCCAGGGAAACTAACCCACAACAGATGATATTTTTCCCACACATAGCTCACAAAACTAGCGCGGGGTGGGGCCTAAAAAGTCTCTCCAGACTGAGTCTGATCCCTTCCAGTGTGACTCAGTGTACAAGTGCTGAAGGACACTCTGCCTCCAGAGAATGAGAACAATGGGGCGGTTCGGAGAGGGCCTTCCTCTCTGAGAGGGCTTCCTCTTCAGCACACTCTCCAGCTATTCTTGAGAACAAAGGAGAGAGGCCACGGTTCTACCTCAGCATACAGCCCTGTCTTGTAGCACATTCATGGCGACGAGAGAAGAAACATATAAAGAAATATTAAATTCAACTTCAGACCTCATCTTCAGGTGTGGAAACATGTGGCTCTGTACTTTGTTCCAGTAGAGACCGAGGGCGGAGTACAGATATGGGAACACTGAATGTATGGCTCAGAAATGACAAATAGATTTCGTTTTGTATTTCAGTTCTTAAACACTGTCGAACTTTCCTGGAGTGCTGAGCTGACAAAGGTTTTTGAAGCAATATTCATTCATAGCAGGGGACAAAAGAAGGTGTTAATTGATCAGAGGCATTTGACAGGTACATAGAGAAAACTGAGAATGACGGAGTTATTTGAAGCATTTATCTACCTTCATTTAGATGGTAATTAATATCATGCTATTTGATTGTACTTACAACGTATGTAATGGGCATATGTTTTTTTTTATTATTATTTTGTTATTGCTACAACTGGAGGGAAGTTAGACCAGGCAAAGATTAAAATCCTGAGAAAACATTTTGGTGTTTCTTATCTTTAGTGTTTGGCTCTTGTCCCAATCACATCCCAGTATCTTTTCATATGAAATCTTCAGATTTTTTAATTTAGTGTAGAAATATTGAATAAAAATTAAATACATATGACAAATACAAGTCATGCGTATAGATTTAAATTTCTTAGTAGCTACATTGTTACATCTTTAAAAATAGGAAATTAATGATATACCTTTCCACAAATATAATCAATGGAAAAATTAGTGAAATACATTTTGTTTATTTTTTATACTGCGGCTTCAAAGTCAATTGTGAATTTTTTTTAAAATTGTTATCTTTATTGTATATACACATGATGTCATGATCACACTCGATATTGGGAATTTGTACTAGTATATGACACAATTTAATTCTCAATTGTGAATTTTATGCTGACAAAATATTTCCTTTCAGAGTAGCCATATTTTATGGTTCCATGTGACTCATGACTACTGCACGTGGCGAGTCCTGCTCACTACTTTTCCAGATGCTGCTTTGGTTCCCTTTAGGTGCCTCATTCTCCTTCCTGCATCCTTGCTCTTATCCCTGGCTCTGGTTTTTCCAGGATGCGAAGCCATGGGATTGGCCACCGCACTTTCTCATTAGAGACCATTGCCAGTCTCCTTTCTCGAGCCTCTCTCCTTATAAATTCACGTGTGACATATTTGCTTGTCTTTTGCATTTCGCATTCTCTAGCATTCTGTCAATTCTCTGGCTGCACCATTCCTGCACAATAAGTAAGGGGAAGACACCAATAATCCAAGAAGAGCATTGCTGTTGTAAATATCACCGAGGTAATATGAGAGAACAGAAAAAGCAGAAAAGTATCTGTTTGCTAGGATGTGTTGATATTTTCTAGAGCGGACATGAGGCCGAGCTTGGTATGTAAATGGGGTTCATATCTAGCATGCTCTTTGACCCTGCTGATAAATTAATTGGAAAGAAATTGGATTACATATAAATGAGCAGACTAACAATACCTTGAATAAAAAAGTGTTTGGTCTCACAAATGAAAGGAGTTCAGCAGAGTCAGTCTAGGGCTGGTAGATGACTCCATAGTCACATAAGTAGGGCTTCCTCTAGGGCACCTGTGATGTTGGCTTCTAGTCCACCAGTAACTTAGTGCTGTAGGGAAGCTGAGGATCTGTCTGTCATGCCTGTGTTTCAGGCTGTAGAAAAGAAGGTTAAATGGAGGAAATGGATGCACCTCATGCCAGAAACCATGTGGATTAAAGAACAGAGGTTATTTAACAGACAGGAGAACAGAACAGGTACAAGAAAGAAAAGAGAAAAGAAGACAGTCAGCAAAGGAAGGAACGAGATAGTGGCTACCACAGCAGAAGTGTGATTTTAGGAAAATCATGGCAGATGATGAAATCTATCCCCTTAGGGTGAATCAACAAAAGCAAAGCCAACAGGTATATCACAACACACTACATAAAATTAAACAATGAGTTTTCCTCTGATTAGGATAATAACTGCATCAGGGATGCTGCTTTTAATAGCTTGATTTTCCCAAATTTACTGCCTCTAAGTGGGAGATGTCCAAAAATATCTCATTCACTTAGATACGATAGGACTGTATTTTGTTTCTACACTGAAGAAACCGTTTGGAAACTTGGACTGTGTATTTATGGGTTGCTTTGCCAGCCTATAGTGGCAATATCTTTTGAGGCACTCAGAAGGGTTGACTTTGTCAAATGTAACAAAGAATATTTCAAATACTAGGGGTTTGGCAAAATCCTCAGTGCAGTTTGCCAGGTGTTGTTCCATCAATTTTTAACACCCATTTATTTAAGAGACATTTAATCCATACTTATTTCTTACTGCTTTACTTCTTAACTCATCAAAATGTTATGTTTCAAGAGTTTTTTGAAGTGCATGATACCTTTGGGCTTTTTTTCCCCTCTTCTTCAAAACAGAAAGTTATGACAGCCAAGAGGATAAAGAAGCAGAGAAAACCCTTGAATTTTGAGGAGGGTATTGGTTGTGACTGCACAAGCCGTAAGGTTTGAACAGAATGGAAAAAAAGGAAAACTGATTTGTGTGTAGACTTTTCATAAAACCACAGAGGCATTTTCAAAAGAGACTGTGCATTATCTGAATCTTATATTCTGTAATTTTTCTAAAATGCTACTATCATCACTAGAATACTTCTGAAGACAAGAAACTCAGTAGCTGCTGAGGGTGACATAATTTTTAAAGAAAAATCAAATGGTTATAATCTGACTTCTCCACATAACTTCTGTCCTTTGACTATGGCGTACCTTGCTTAGACACAGGATCCACTTTTCCTCTGCTTGTGACAGCCTTCCCCATAGCTGAGGGTAGCCCTGTTGGCTCCTTGATCCTTATATTCTCATGTTTTTTCATATAAAATACCAAAATGCCTTAACCTACTCAGATGCAAAAGTTTTATGTCCCTGTAATAAACACCCCGATACTTTCTGTGAACCAATATTTTTCAATATTGCTTTTTAATTTTGCCTTTAACATTAACTAATATATATATCCTGTAGTAATCTAGAGAATTAAAAGAATGCATGTTCATTCCAAGCCATCATTTATATGCTCTTCATGAAGCTTTAATTCTTTTACACATCTTTATTACCTCTTTATTACACAAAAACTGACACAGATTCACACATAAAGGAAAAAGAATCACTTGTACAGTATATGGAATTGCATCCACTCTCTAGGATTTTAAATTCTGATATATACATACATATATGCATATTCTGCATATTCTGAGTTTATGAGAAAATTTTATGTATTTTAAAATTTAAATATAAATATATATTTGTATTTTTATCCATTGACTTAAACTTCAAAGTTAATATCTTCAATTCACTCATTGATTACTGGAATTCACTTTTTCATAAAATAATTTGAAACAAATCAGTCTGAGGGTGTTTTGAACTATTTAAGGAAAGGGTAGTGAGCTTAGAGAAATCAGTGCTTTTCATCAGGATGAATTTTGTGAAACTTTTTCAGAGCCACATTGACCTCTCAAACACACTGTTGTTTTCTTATCTAACTGTATGTTAATGAAATCCTAGGGCTCTAATGATTAAGTGGATGAAAAATGTCCTTCATTCTGATCCTCTGATACATGCACTGCTGAAATAACTTTTATCAACCAAATCTACACAAGAATTTTTGAACTTCCTCAGTGGAAATCTTTCCATTCCCACATAAGTTTGTAACACTATTCAGATTTTAGTTATCACATAAATCACATGAGATATAGAATTAGAAATCATTTTTCACATGAAAAACAATATTTGAAAAAATCCAAATATTAGTATCAACTGCTAGGTAAAATTGTGCCAACTGTTTATATAGTGTTCTCTCAGCTTTCTGCTGAAAAATATCAGAATCTTCCTTTCAGGATCATGTGTGTGTGTGTGTGTGTGTGTGTGTGTGTGCACGCATCTGTGTGTGTGTGTGTGTGTGAGAGAGAGAGAAAGACAGAGAGAGAGAAACAGAGAGAGAAAGAAAGACGATAGAGTGAGACAGTGAGTGAGACAGTGAGGCAAACAAAAACAGACACATGAAGGGTGGATTAATAACACAATCTCACATCAATACTTGCCTTTCAAATATTTGAAGACAGCTTTCTTATTACTATCTGACCTGAAGTTAGTTTTTAATAATAAACATTTATGTTGTACCCTTCCACCAGCAGTCAGCAGTTTTAGTAAGTTTATTAAGCCTTATTTTTACCTAAAAACTAACAGTAACCACCCCAAATATCACTTCTTGGCTGTAAACTGAAATTTCTAGAAAGAAAAAAGAAAGCACAGATCTGATCAGAATTTCCATCTACCGAAACCAGGATTATTCTGTATCATATTTAGAAGTAGATACCTGATTTACCTTCTCCCAAACTCAAGGAAGTTTGAAATGTTACACTCGGGGGACAGGAATTGCATCCTGGTTTGATAGCTGGAAGCTATGAGGTTTATCTAGGTAAACAGCCAGCGGATAACAGCCAGTATCATATGCATATGTAATCTCCAGTGTCAAGTACATTGATGGTTTAGGAACAACATATTTGTCTAAAAATACTTTCATATATTTGAAAATTATAACAGATATACTAAGACTATGAGAAGGAAACTACTGGAAGATAATTGAAAAAAACTGACACATTTTGGATGAGGTGATTATCTTTTGATGAAAGTTAAAGTAGTCTATTAAAACCAAAACAATTGAATTAACATAATAAGGTATACAAAACAAAAAAGCCATATACTAAATGTTATTGACATGAATAACTAATTGAAAAATATAAGAAAATTGCTTTAGTAGTTACACTCAAAACATAGCTAGTAAAAATATTTAAAGAAATCGAATAGACATTATCTGAAAAATACTGAACTTGGATGAGTATAAATACTTTCTAAATTAATTTGAAACACAATATTGTAATAGTGTATATTCTTAATGGATGTTAAAATACAATGCAGTTTTAGTTACAATTAAAGCATGATTATTTTGAAAGCTGACTGGATGATTGCAAAACTCACATCTGAGAATAAATGGGTGAAGATAATTTGAGAAAAAGAAATAGATGAGAATCTTTGACCACTACTTTATTAATTAGGTACTATACAATAGCAGGATTTCTCATATTTGTGTTAAAGAAAAAAAACTAGCCAAGGACATAGTAGGGTTACAGTAGCTGGGACAATAAGAATTCAGATCAGGACATTTTCTTGGGGAGAAAATGATTTTTGTAGTGAGGATACCGGACTAATACCATCATACAAAGAAATAAAATACAAAATTTAGAGCACAGAAGAAGACAAAGTCTCAAAGGCATATTTACCTAAAGTGGCAAAGCTTTGAATTTGTTTATGATCGTTATAATATCGAGTTTTGCTAAGTGCAGTATTTCTGAGTCAGAATGAGGACCTTGAAATGAGATGGAATATGCTGTAGGGCGAGTAGATAAATTAAGAAAAACAAAGGGTACATTTTGACTGCTCTCATTCATGACTGTACACCTCGTGCCTTTCATATGCCTAAACCAAATTTTCTATACTTCTTTTCATGGAAGTATGATAAATATTCACTGGAAGATAATTCCAAATGTTTCAACCAAAAAAATAAAGTGCAAACCTAATTAGGAATTTTAGGCTTTCCCAAATGAAGAGAAGGGGAAGTACCTGTTATGTTCTTAAATAGTATGAAAGAGAGATAAATCGGCACTTTCCAAGCTTTTGCAAAACTTCACATCATTGTCTCATTTGGGTAAATGAATTAGAAGAGTGGATAAAAGGAAAGGCAGTTCTACACGCAGCTTCTCTGATACATGCATTTATTTATTAGGCTATCAGAAAAAGCTAATCTCAGCGGGTTTCCTTACTAGTAGAAATTATTGCAGAGCAGAAAGCTTACATAATCCATTATGAGTTGGAATTTATCAAACCACCTAATTAAAAGTTCTTTCTTTCTTAAACTGCTTAATGAGTAGCTGCATCATGACTCCTGGAGTGAGTCAGCGGTTTTCACAGAATCCAGATAAAAAAAAAAGTAAAGGCCTAGCGCGGTCTCTCATTAGCCATCACGAGGTTCTGTGGGGATCAAACATGGTTAGGCACTGCATAACCTCTTAGAAGAAGCTGCTGGTCTTTTTTTTCTTTTTCTTGTTCAGACACACAGATTAAATTTACCTTCTCTTGTTGTTGTTACCCTTTCTTTCCCCCATCCCTCCAATTGCTGACGTACATTTTCTTATCGATAACTAACTGTTCATGAATAATATGTATTATTTTGCAAGGGAAAATAAGTTTTAAGTTTGTGCACATTATACACTGCTATAGATTTCAATCTATTACGTATGCCACCTGGAAACCATGTTGCTTTAGAAACACCCAGCCTGTTGCAGGTACCTGGAGTCACCCCTGAGCACCATATTTGACCTAGTCACTCGCCACACAATGGAAACTCTCCTAAATTGCACTACCATTTGGATGTCGCCTTTAAAAGGGGACCATATTAAGCTTTAGAGTGTGTATCTAATTGATAATTTTTTGCTGGGGTACGATCAGATTAGTTAAGCCTGTATAAGGTCCCACCTTAATGTCAGCTCACCTATGCTTTCATCTGGCATTATCCAAGCGACTGTCTCTACATAGATGCAGGTGATGTTTTAATTTTACATCTCTGGTTATTAATAAATTTGAACATTTCTTCGTGAACTCTTAGAGTTTCTTCTTTCCACTCAAACTGTGTATCTTCTACTCATTTCTCTATAGTGATTATTAACTTTTTCTTAGTTCTATTTAGAGAATTACTTAAAATCAAGATATTCATTCTATGACATTTTCATTAAACCAAAATTATGTCCTAGTTTGTTACTTGGAAATTTTTTGTCTGTTATTTCTCAATGAATAGATGATAAAAGTTTTAATTTTATAGTTCACAATTTGGTCAGCATTATGTTTTTCCACCACAAGACTAAAACTAAGTTTTCATATTTTTGCTGCCCCAAATTTAACCATTTTATGTTTTTTGTAGGTTTTAATCCATCAACAATCCATTTGTAAATAGTCTTTACTGAATGTTTAATTTTTTTCTAATTTTTTAATTGTTTTTTGTGGCACCAGGGATCAAACTTGGGCCCTTGTACTTCCAAGGTAGGTGTGGTACCATTTGCCCTAAATCACCGGCCCCTAAATATTTTTGTCCTTATCAAATTAGACCCAAAACATCCTTAATTTTCCCTAATACTTAATGATACTTAATGCATTTTCCTTAGTACTTAATGACTTAAGTATTATTTTATTAAAAATTGAGTTCTCAAAGTTGTCACTTATAAGTGATATATCTCAAAACTTGATTCGCCAAGGGTCTATTTCTGTGAAAATTTCACACTCTCTTGGCCTGCTGTGCTACTGTAATATGCCATGGTTTCTCACCAGTAATTCTTCATCTCAATTAGAATGTTGCCTCAAAGTTGACTTTATTCTTCTACTAAGATTCTAGAGTTTATGAAGTTTTTTTTTAAAAAAGAAGCCAAATGAGCTTTTGACTGAGATTACTTTTCATATAAAGATATTGTAGAATTATCATTTTTAAAAACTTAAATCATTTCATCCAAGACCACTGAATTAAATTTTTTCAATTTTTTTTTATTTTTAGGTGTTAAATTCTTCTTCATAGGAATTATTATATATTTTAGTTAGCATAAATTATAAACATTTGATCATTCACACTTCTTTCAAGAAAAGTACATTTTTCATAATGATTTCTGGTTAATTATTAGAGCACAGGGTCAGTTATAATTAGAATCTGCAATGCCCCCTTCCAAACTCACTGGGAGTTTGGAAGCCTATGTATGGGCTTTGGGCAACTGACTGGGTCACCAGTGCTCTATCTTTATCAGTGTAGCAAACTAACCCTGAACAGTTGGAAGGTGAGCGGCCACACAAGAGGAAGCGGATCAGAGTACATGACTTCAAACGTTGTGCCTTGTCCCTGGCCCCTCTGGTTTTTGCCCCTTTCTGGTTCCTACCTGCTGTGGGGTAGGCACCTTTTCTCCACCATGCTTCTGCCGCATTTGCCTGACCACTGGCCTAGACAAACATAGGCTGATTTTTCTGAAGCTAGGAACCAAAATCTTTCCTCTTTTGGATTGTTTTCTTTCAGGTATTTTTTTTTTTTACATAGTGATGTGGACTAACACAGGCTAGTACCTCTTGAATCATATTATGTTAAATAGCAGTGGTAATAGCATCATCTGCATATGGCTTTTCAATTTTATAGAGTTTATCTAATATTTTGTATTTGATATTGAAAGTTAATTTTTAGTATAAATCCCTTGCCAGCATCAGACATTCGTATATGTCTTGTTTGCAGAAAGATATTTTTTAAATAAAATAGATGTTGACTTTTAAGTTAAATATTTAAATGAAATATACATTTATAATATGTGCAAATTACAAAAGTACATCTTAGAAAATTATTTCTACTTTGCTTTATTTTTAAAAAAAAATGTTTAGAATAAATTTTGAGTTACAAAAAACACAATTGCCATATATTTATAAAATTTTATGATCTTACTTATTGTGGTACATTTTTCAAAACTAAGACTAATATCTCATTTATTGGTCATTTAGTCAAATATCACCAGTCTTCCATGAATGTCCTTTCTCTATTCTGATGATCACTCCAGGCTGATACTTTAAATTTAATTGTCTTCCCTTTGTAGTCTTCTTTTGTTGGGCACTTTTGTTATTCATTGTTTTTATGATCTTGATGAAGTTTCTCAATTTCACTAGTGAATTTATATAGTTACAGTAGTGCTTCTAAGGCAGGTGTGGTACCATTGCGCTAAATCTCTGGCCCCTAAAGTTTTTTATGCTCATCAAATCAGACACAAAACATCCTTAATTTTCCCCAATGATTTAAGTACTATTTTATTAAAAATTGATAATTTCACTAGTGAATTTATATACTTACATAATTCAAATATTTAGATATTATATGATACAAATTGTGTAATTAATATTTTATAGTAGTCACTTTGCCTAAATTTTAGGTTTAAAATTTTTAACTAAGACTTTGATTTTCAATGCTTGTTCACTCAGTTTTTATTCATGAAACTCCTTAATTCTATATTATTATATAATTCTATATTATTCAGTTTATCTATTTCTCTCAGGTTTTCAAATGTAAAGAATAAAAACTTCTTGTTTATAATCTGTCCAATCCCATAATTATTGACTCCACTCCATTAACCACCATCTATTTACTTTCTTAGTAAATGAATTTTTGTTCTAATATTTCATATAAATGGAAATAATTTTTTTTTGCCTGGGATCTTCATTCAAGTTCATTGTTTTCAGAAGCATACATTTTATTCATATCAATAGTATATTCCATTTTATTGTGGAAAAATATTTAACTATGAATACATAGCATTTATCCATTTTAACCATTTTATCATTTTTAATGTGCATTTGGTTTCTCCTTTGACTTTTTCTCGTTTGACAGATAAAGTATTAGTGTCTATTTTTGTGTGAGTGTTTCAATGACCAGACAGTTTAAGTAGAAAAACATAATAATTGATAGTACGGTTATTTACTAAGTATTTTAGACATTTTTAGAAATTTTTAGAACTTTCCAAAGTATTTTTTGTAAAATGATAGTAAAATTTTAAGTTCCCACTTTATGAAAGTTCTAGTTTCCCTCATGTCACTGCCAAATTTACTACTGTCTGTTTTTGAAATTTGTAGATATTCTAGTAGCTACATTTATGTCTTTCTAATGAACTAATACTGCAAATGACTTCTGAAATTAGTTGACTTTCATGTCTCATATACCTTTAATGACAAGTTCCATTATATCTGTTCCATTTTTTTAATTCTGTTTCTTTATTACTGAGATTTTAATGTTCCTTATATATTCTAGATACAAGTGTCCTACTAGATATATGATTTATACATATTTTCTTCCATTTTATTTTTTGGACTTTCATTCATATTTCTATCTTTAAAACAAAACCAACATTCTTAAATTTTGATGAAATTATATGACCATTTTTTGGAATGATTTTTGCTCTTAAGATAGGTGGTGGGTGTTGTAGGGGGCAGGGCAATTGGAAAACGAGAAGTGTCACTGGTACAAATTCTCAACATTGACTGTGATCATAAAGTATATAAAATGTACTAATAAAATCAATTTTTTAAAAAATGTATCTTTTGTGAATCAGTAAGTCAAAAACTGTTTTCATGAGTTTTCTTCTAGGAATTTTATAGTATAAGATTCTATGATAAAATATATTTTGAGTTATGTTTTTGAATAGAATATAGTATGAATTGTTGATCAGTCTTTTAGTGCTATTAGTTTACATTCACACATCTAATTGTCTCAGTAGTGTGTGGTATTTTTAAAAATGACTATCCATTGTCTATTAGACTGAACATTTTTTGAAAATCAATTGACTTTATATGTGTGGATTTATTTTTGGAGTCTTTATTTTTATGGATTTGTCAATATTATTGCTAATATTTTATGATTTTCTTGTAATATGATAGTTTGAATCCCCAGTATTTAATATTTATATTGTCTCTTTAAATTAATGATTTTAAGGGTTTTGCATTTTTTATTTCAGAATCAATTTAGAAATGTCTATCAAAATAAAAACTGATGAATATGTAGTGGAGATTAAAATAAATCCATAAAACAGGTTCAGAAAAATTAATATTGCAATGATACTGAATTTTTCAAATAATGAATATGACATATATCCAGATTGATTTAGATCATGTTTAATTTCTTTTAGTACTATTTTATATATTGCATTTTGTGTCTAAAACATCTTTCATAAAATTATCAGTATTTTACATATTTAGTATTGCAAACTATATTTTACTTTCTAATTTGAGTGTTTCTTTTAGTATACAGAAAATTTATTTGTTTATTGCTGGGTAAGCCTTACACTTATTAAACTTACTATTACTTAACTACATTTTGGTTTTGCTTATTTTAGTAGATACTGTAATATCTTTAAAAATAGATAATAATCTACAAATAAAGTAGTTACAGTTGTTCCTCTGTGCTTTTCTTTCCTGTCATTCTGAAATGTACCTGATAACTGGAACTTAAAGAAAGAGGGTTTATTTCAGCTCATAGATTCAGAAGTCACAGTTTCGGAAGTTTCAGCTCATGACAGGCCAACTTCAAGGAAGAAACAGAATAATGTTGTGTAAAAAAAAAACTGCTCATAGCATGACAGCTGGGACACAGTGGAAAAGAAGCTGGGGCAGAGGGATACAGTCTTTTAAGGCATGACCCGCTGAGCACTTTCAAACAAGTCCTGTCTCCTAATAACACAGGCAATCCTGAATTAATTACTGGATCGGATCAGTCAGCTGATGAGTTGAGTAGTCACATGATGCAATCATCTTCCCCAAATCCCACCTCTGAGCCCACAAGAAGTGTCAATTAGATAAATTTGATTAAGAATATTGCACAGCAAAAAAAAATTAAAAGGTTCATATCACAGCAACATATGTGCACTCAGGTTTATAGCAGCTCAGTTTGTAACAGTTCAATCTTTAAAACAGTCCTAATGCCTATGAACAGGAGACTGGATAAAGATGTGTTTTTTTCAAATAAAGTGGAGTATTACTCTTTCATAAAGAATGATAAATTTGAGTCATTTTGCTGAAATGGATGTACCTTGAAGACATACTCATATGTGCAATAAATAGGACAGAGTTGTACAAGTATGAGAAACTGAAGGTGTAAATGAGTTCTAAAATGTATGATAGGTACTGTGTTGAAATAGGAAGAAAACATTCAAAAGTAAAAGGGAGGGGGGTAGAAGTCACTATATAAAGGAAAGAAAAAAATTGATGGTAAAAAAGAAGCTGGGGATTTAGCTTACTGGTTCTAGCATCTTCCTGGCAAGCACAAGGTCTTGAGTTTGATCCCCGATACTACATCCCATATTGCTGGTCATGGTGGCTCATACCTGTAATCCCAGCACTAAGGAGGCAGAGTCAGGAAGATTGCTGTGAGTTTGAGGTTTGCCTGAGCTGCATAGTGAGCTCAGGGCCAGTCTGAACTACAAAGTAAGACCTTATTTTTAAAAAAAAAGAAATCTTATGTATGTAGGGAGTGGGTAGTTGTAGGGAGGTCAGGGGAAGGGGAAAAAATGAGAGTCAAGCTGTGTCATACACAGGCACAAATTCTCAATGTTGAATTTGATCATAATGTATATATAAAATGTACTAATAAAACAATATAAAAATAAATAATGCAAAATGGTTGGGGATACCTCAGTGTGAAAGTCCCAGTTCAGTTCCATCCCCTCCAAAAAATAGTTCTTCATCTGTAGCCCTACTATAGATATTTTATCATGTATACTTTCTTTCTTTCACTAAATTTCTTCTGATTTTAAAAGAAATAATATTGTACAAATTTCCCTTCCCTTACTAATTTTATCATTTGAAGTTCTTCCATAGTTCACTATACTTATTATTTTAGTCCTTTTTATTTTTTATTTCTTTTTGGATAGTTTATATTGCTATATCTTCAAATTTACCATTTTTTTAAATTTTGTCTAGGATCCCAAATCCTGTACTTTTGTGTTTTAGGACTCAAAATGAATTGTAATTATAATGCATTGTAATTTTCATTTCTAGGAATTGAATCCATGTTTTTGTATTTTCCATTCTCTATATAATATGTTTGGTCTTTCCTCTAGCTTTTGTTTTGTTTTGTTTTGTTTTTTGAGACAAGGTCTCGCTTTGTAGTTCGGGCTGGCCCTATGCTCACTATGTAGCCCAGGCAAGCCTCCAACTCAGCAATCCTTCTGTCTCTGCCTCCCATGTGCTGGGATTACAGGCATGAGCCATCATGCCCGGCTCCTCTAGTTTTGAACTATGTATTTATAATATCATTATAAATAACCATTTAATAGCCCATCTTTAATTTCTACTATATGACTTCTGGGTTTTTACCATTAAGGTTATTTTATTCCTCTCTATTTTTTCCCAGCTTCCTCAGAAGCCAAATATATTTTTTTCTCAATTCCATGAATTTTAACCTTAATGGTTCCTAGATATTTTGTATATTACAAATACTGGGGTTTTGGGGGGATCGGTGGTAAATTCATTATTTGAAAATGTCTGATTAACTTTGGACACAGTTTTAATGTTTTCTTGGCCAAGATTAGCAAAGGTCAATTTTCATCTAGGGAAAACTTTCTCCCACTTAACATTGTTAGAGCTAGTAGGATCTATGGAATTCAGCATTTGTGACCAGACTATGCAGGCACTGTCATCAGCCATGAATATGGCTTGGTTCCCCCTACATTTTCTGTGATTCTTTTTTAGGATGTAAGTTCTTTACACATAATCTTAGATATTCAAGTATAATTCTCCATAGGTTTTTCAACCTTCTCTGTATGTATGGCTCTACTCTCTCAGGTAATATGCTGTCCAAATTCTAGCTTTGTTGGTCTCTGGATTCTTATGTATGTCTCCTCAATTTTTCTTCATTGCCTTAGGTCTAATATACTGAGAATTGTAGTTTTAAGTTTTCCTTTCCATTTTATTATTTCAAGTGAGAATATAAATCAGTCTCTCATGCTAGGTTTTTATTGGAAGTAAAAAAAAATCTGAGTTGAATTTAGATACAAAAGCATTTGAAGTACTAACAGAATTTTTCAACTAAGAGATTTTAGGGGCAACATAAAGGATATTATGTATAATATATATATCCTTACAAACATAATTGCAGTGTAAATTAATCTTATTTGACTAACTGAGGGAAAGTTGAATATAATAATTCGTCTTAAGCTATGTTCTACCTATAGTTTTCAACAACTACAATATTATACTGATTATGAACTATCCTTCACTTTCCCTTATTTGGTAACTAAAGAATTGAGATTCTATTATAGTCAGTTAGGAATATTACTGCTATTGCTAATGAATTTATTTGACATCATGATAGCTCTCTTGTGGTCAATTTCTCCCATTTAAAAAATGATAGTTTGTCTTGTTGCTGCTTCTTCTTCTTCTTATTCTTCTACCCAATTGCATATTTCCTCCATCATATGTATGGTGAGTTTCTGAATTTGCATTACAATAAAAACAAAACCCACGACACATGTTAACCGTCCAGACTGTAGAGAAGAGTTCATCCTTTTCCACAGGCCTGTGCACAGAGTTACTGTCAACACTGGCCTCTGTCCACAGAAAATAGTTGGTGCTGGCCTGCTTCTCTTTAGGCAGACGGCAAAACAGGCTTGCAGGAGAGGTGAGACCCTCCCTCTGTGGTTTGTCTTGCCTCGGTTCTCCTATTAATGATGACACAGCACAGTCCGGAAAGGCGAGTTGTCTTTCATTGTTCCAGCACACTGTCTTCCCCCTCCCTGCACCAAAGGACTGGTTGTACTCCAGGACAGAAGAGAGAGGAGCAGAAGGCCACTGCTTGAGTACCGAGGCCTTACAAGAAGCTTGGCAGAGACGCTGGTGGAATTTAGCAGGGCCATCCATTTTCTTTCTTTTCATTTCTTTTTAGGAATAGGCGAGTGATAATAATAAATATTCGGTTGAACCTAAAATGTGATCGCAATATAAAAGTAAAGATCTGAGTCTTTCTGCCACACAGGTATTCTGGGTCAGAATGGATCCAATAGGAGAAGAGAGAACAAAGCTTTCGCGTACATAAACTATCCTTTTAACTTCTCTTCGTTCTACTCCTGTCTGATTCTAAAGTATCAGGAACCCAGGTTCATTTGACTTTCCTTGACTGAAATGACCTTTCTCAGAGTTTCTGGAGTATCTGGTATCTGCTTCATGTCATGTGGGAAAGCAGAGTTATTTCACAGGAGCCTAAATTATTGAATTATTTTTAAAAACATATATTAAAGTATTTAGTCTATTATAGGCATATAAAACGCTGAAACTTTCATGAGATTAAAATCATGAGATTAAAACGCTGAAACTTTCATGGCTTACTGATTAATATGTAACTTCTAACATTCTTTCAACTCTCTTTTCGAAGGCTCTGCTTATTGTATATATCCTTTTTCTCCCCAGCAAAAATACAGATTTTAGAACTAAGTACACTTTCAATATAGTGCTGTTCCTTATTAGACTAACAGAAGTGTTTTGTTTCCTGAAATCTATGTTGGAAAACAGAGTTGAAAGTTGTCATATACTAACACTGAGAATAAAACCAGTAGTTTCTTATGAAGAAACAGTACAGGATTTCAACAGAAAACTAATACAATTCCTTTGGACCATGTGTAGATTTGACAATGACATAGAATGGTGGATCTTTTTGCCATTCAGCCTAAGTCACCTAGAAGCCAAAGCTCAGCCCACCCACTTGGCCAGAAGGAGAGAACAAGAAGTTTAGAAAACTGACGGAAGCTTATAAAGTTGATTAGTTCTCAGGAAAGGAACATCTTCAAAGGTCAAGAGAAAGAAGGAAACATGTTCAGCGGATAGAACTAGTTAGAGCGAGGCTGAGGAAGCTAGAGCAACGAGGGGGCCATAGAAAAGGGCTGTGCTCCTGTGGGCATGCCTCAGTCCTACCATCTTCAGGTCTAGCACCGGTAACCTGCAATGTGGGAAAATGAACCCAAGCAAATGCAAGGGACATTTAAGCAGTTATGGAGAAAAGTATCAGTTAAACAAAATGTGAAATTCACATATGGTCTATAAAGTATAAATTTAGACCGGCTTCAGCACTGTGGAGCATTAAAGAAAACCGCCTATCAGCTGCCCACAGAATGGCAGAGCGACTAATTAAGCACAGAGTGGCACATCATAAGGAATAGATGATGCTTTTGGCTTTGGGGATACTTCATTTGATGTGCAAGTTGGACATTAAAGTAATTTTAATAAAAAAAGCATAAAGAGAAGGCCAAAATTACTTTATTACCTTTTGCTCAAGAGTTATCATTATCATTCGTTTTCTGTATAACCTTCTAGTCCATTTATATGCTTGTAAAATATAAGTATATACATAAACAATCACTTACATTGCTATGTAGAACTTAAAACAGTGTAATTTCTATCATAATATATGTTATTGGGGAAACTGAATTTTCACTTTATATTTCAAGAACTACCCAGCCATGTTCATAGGTATATATTTACTATTTTTAATGGATTTGTGGGCTTTTAGACCATGTTTAGAGATTAAAAGAAAATTATTCTCATCTTTAGAAAGAAAAAGAGCCAGATTAACTTCAAACACATGCACTTTTGAGAACCTTTTGGAGCAAAAACACTGGAAAGAAACCATTCATCCCCAAACCTGAAAAGAATTGACATCTGCAAGGACAATAATGATGTTGAAGGGATTTGAAGCTGAACAGAAACAGCAGCCATTTGTAGAAAGCTTAACAAGAAGAGTGAAAATGTAGAGGACAGATGTGAGCTGGCAAGGCAACAAGAAAACCCTTAGATGCCTTGAAACTTGGGGGACTACATCTTCTTTTATATGTTCTCTCCATCAGACAAAAAGTTTATGAAGAACCTAAAAAAATACTCTTGTGGCAGAGAGCTGAAGGAAGTTAACAGGAGACATGTAAAAAGGGAAAGAATTTCTGGCTAGATATGTCTACCCTTTCCCCCATGATGGAATAAAAAGCCTTCAACTGTGAGTGAAAGTACAAGAACTTCTACCATGCGGACATGGCCACCTACTCATTATGTCTGCAAGGAAAGGATGGCTGGAGGACGGGCAGGAAGATAAAAATGAAGGAAGCTGTGAGCTGGACCTACAACCGAGAAAAGAGTAAGAAAACCGAGGCTGTTGCATCCCTGAGAGCCAGAGGAGGAACACTGCCCTGGTAATGTTTCAGTCAGAACACAGAGAACACTCTTGACTCTCCCACCAGGCAATCAGGCTTCAAAAAGAGGAACCAGCAGAATATTCCTAGGACAAAGAATGAAGAACGAGATCCACGCTGGGGCACAGATTGAAAGGGACACCTCAAATTCAAAAACGAATAGACATTGTTCGGACATGCCCACCCCTAATCAAATGAAGCTTGCCACTGTAGAGAAATGAGAGACAGAAGCAAATCTTCACACACAGCCCAACTTCTGGCTAGAGGACCTCAAAGTCTTCAACAAAAGACTAGCAGAGTCTGTGTCCATTTCTAAACATAAAAATTATTTTATCTCACACTAGTGACTTGCATGACATTTTCAACTTCCCGAAAGGGTTACAAGACATGAAAATGACAGAGAATATATATATACTTAATTATCAGACCTAAACTTAGGTAGTCCAAAAAGGTTACAATTCCTAGACAAAAAATGTAAACTATGACTAGTGTGTTAAGAGCTCTGGTGAAAATAAGAGTCAAAATGCAAATCATGCAAGTAATATCAGTGTTAAGTGATAAAATATATGAGAGAAATATCAAAGCTCTGGAACTTAAAAAACATAATGTCACAATTTAAGGATGACTTTATCAGATTATCGGACTAAACAAAACTGAGGAATGAATAAAAAAAGTAAAGATAGCAAAACGTAATTTGGAAATTATCCAAATCAAAGTATAAAGAGATCAGAGATGAAATCTTTCAAAAAAGAGAAAAGTTGAACCATATGAGTCCATACCAATACTCGTGCACAGGTATTAGATTTTTAAGAAAAATGAAAGTAGATATTATAAATATTTTAAAGTATCCTAACAATCTTTTTCAAAATGAATGACAATAAAACATGGATGCTAGAGTATCCAAGGCCAACAAAGGAGCATCTTAAAAATAAAGGAAAAAAGCTAACATATTATCAATGGAACAAGTCAAGATTACAACCAAATTTGTATCAAATATAAAACATAACAGAAATAGAGTAATCCTCTAGTTAGTGATTTATTTAATATCTTAGTTCCAAAATGAATTCATTTCCTGATTTGCAGGAATCTCAAAAGATTCCTTAAATATTTTTGCTTCACTATGCGATGTAATGTTCAGCTTTGGCAGTAGGAAGGACAAGAAAGACATTCAGTATAAGAGGAAATGAAACCCCCTACATGCTTTTCTAGAAGGGTCTCTGCAGTACCCACAGTTTGTCTAGTATTATATCCTGCAAGGACTCTCCCAGGAGCATATGGTTACTGAAGCGACTAGTTATCAGCAGCATGAACATGGTGCTCACCCCCAACAACCCCTCTGAGTGCTTTAATAGGAAGGGACCTGAATGAAATATATTTGCCTTCCTGTTTGTCCTAGAGGCTGATTTCTGATGACAGACTGAGTTCCCATCAAGTTCTGCCAGGAAGCATTAGGACAACTCCAACATTCAGAGAAAATGTCATTCTCTCTCCATTAAGTTAAAAATCTCCATCCCGAGGGGGGATTTTCTCTCTTGTATCTTCTATTTAAGTCTTAGGCTCAAATGTTTCTCTGCAGGTTAGAATTCACTTGATTTGGTTTATATTTCTCAGAATTCTCTTAGTCTAGCCAAAGTCTCATTACTCCAATTCCATTCTGTTTTATTTAGGAATTATGTGTGTTGCACTTTGTCCTGTTAAGATCCTTGTGTGGTTCCTGTTTGCTACTGATCCTAAGTGGCATAATTTAATGAAGATTCAAGTAAGCTTTTGAAGCAGCTCTCCTTGAAAACCTTTTTCATATTTCATCTCTCACATATCAGGTATTTCACTTTCAAAAGTTCAGAAGACAGCTAGAGAGCTTAGTCCTCGGAACAAGCTCAGAAATAGTGTGCATTTCCTCCTCCCAAAAGAATCTCAAACAAGATCGGAAGAGGAGGAGTAATATAGTAGTTCTATATTTTCAGGAAGAGAAGATAAGCTTAGGGAGCATCAAGTTGATACTTGCAGTAACACATGAGACTTCCTGTGCTTTATACTGAAGCATATAATACTTCCTTCACACCTACATATTTTTCCTTCCTATCCTTCTTCCTTAACAAATACTACAATCATATATTTCTCAAGTAAAATTCTCAAGGAAATCAATGATGCCTAACTTGCTTCCACTTAAAATCTATCAGAGAATTTTGGTGCAAATTGACTCACCCTCCCTTTGTCTAAGGTGTATGTATCTCTCACCTGGACTACAATGAATTCTGAATTCCCAACCAACTCATCTTCTGCCACTATCTCTCCTACAATCCATTCTGCTTGGAGAACCCAGATGCACTTTGAGAAATCTGAGGAACATTATGCCATGATTCTCCTTCTTCTATCCCTTGAGTGATTTCACATCATTCTTTTTTTTAAATTGAATTCTTTATTGGTACAATTTATATACATCTCAAAACTATGTATAACATTGGGGAATTTGTACCAGTATATGACAAAAGTTAATTCTCATTTTTACCCATATCCCTACCCACCCACACCTCCGCACCCCCTTTATAAATGCT
>PVIC010025235.1:0-25445 GCA_004025085.1 Thryonomys swinderianus
AACTCAGCAATCCTCCTGTCTCTGCCTCCCGAGTGCTGGGATTACAGGCGTGAGCCACCACGTCGGGCATTGTGGTATGCGGTGTTGATTGTTGGTGGGCGTGTCTCCACACCCAGCATTATATGTGGTTACCGGGGATTGAACTCAGGACCTTGCGCTTGCGAGGCAGGCGCCGGAACCCCTGAGCTAACCCTCCGGCCCCCCTCTCCCTCCTCTTTATCCTTTCCTTCTCTCCTTTCCCTCCAGTGGCTCTTTAGGCCTCATCTCTCTCTCTTTTTTTTTTTTTTGAGGTCTCACTTTGTAGTTCAGGGTCTCACTTTGTAGTTCAGGCTGGCCCTGAGCTCAAGCCTCGAACTCAGCAATCCTCCTGCCTCTGCCTCCTGAGTGCTGGGATTACAGGTGTGAGCCACCACACTTGGCACTGTTCTATGTGATACTGATTGATGGTGGGCCACCATGTCCGGTATTGTATGTGGTAGGCCACATCTCTTAAAGGTCCCCTGTACCTTAACATTACCTGTGGGGACCAAGCTTCCAATACACAAACCTTTGTGGGTACACTCTTAAATCATACCCAAACAATAGCAGTAGTATTGGATTATAACTCGAAGTTTAAAATAAGTATACATGAGCCTAATCTCATGAATAAATGATTGTATATATACAAAAGAAAAGATCTTTGTTACAGAACAGTTCCAATAATACATGTAGATAGTACCACTTCCAGGAGATGGAATTTAAATCTTTTGAGGACAGGCTGGAGTTAGTGACTCATTTCTACAGAATAGATTGTATGAAGGGAAAAATAGTAACTTTAAAAGGCAGAAACTTGGTAATATTTCTTGGATCAAGAGTACAAGCAGTAAAGGGTGGCCTGAGCGGTGCTGGGATTTGGATGTGATGAACCTTGTGATATATGTGGAGAACAAGGGAAGTCTACCTCTGTAGTATTCTTTCTCAAAACCAGAAATCCCAGTCTGATCATGATGAGAGCAATATAAGACACAGATTGAGGTTTTATGTTTGTTTTCCAAAAAATATCTGCTGGGCCCTCCTCAGAGTGTCAGGTTTGTAATCAATGAGGAAAGGCTGAGAAACTATAAACTAGAGATCACATGACATCTAAATGCATTCTGAATGGGCGGCTGGAACAGAAAGAGAGCATTGATTAAAAAGCTGATAAAACATGAAGAGTCTGGAGTTTAGTAAATAGTAATGTCTCAATGTTTGTTCTTTAGTTTTGACAAATGTACTAGGGTCAGGTAAGATAATGGTGTCAAGGGGACTAAATGTGGGTGAGAGGTATATGGAAATTCTAGGAACTCTATACTATCATTAGAAGTTTTCTTTCAGTCTAAGATTATTCTCCAAAATCTCAAAGTGATTTCTCAACAATGCCTTCCCTGGTCATTCTCTAAAAACATTTTATCTTTTCTGGCAGTTATTTACTTTTTCTTACATAACTCTGCTCCTTAGAATGTAAGCCCTAATACTTTACTTATACTGTTTATTGTCTTATTTCCACACAAGGATATTTTCTCTGAGAGGACAAAGCTTTTGGTCTGTCTTGCTCACATCTAGATCTTCAGGGCCCTAACTAGTGTTTGTCTCACACCTGTTGTTCATTAAACATTTGTTCATCAATGAAAGGTGAATTCTTCTCTATTACCCTTTTATACTGAAGCAGCATGGGCCTGCCTTTCTCTTTTGAGATTTCCAGTGTTGTTTCCATTTCAGTGGAGGAAATGACTCCTGTTGTTTTCTTTCCACTTTTGCTCACCATGGAAATCCGAGTCATGTTCAAAGTGGGTTGTTCAGAAGTGCTTCCAATATATTCACCCACCAGCAGGAAGAGGAAATAAATAGCATCATTTACTATGTTCCTGGGAGAAATTGTTCCTCTAGCAGGTGAGGACTGGTTTCTGAAACATACCTCCCTCCCTCATCGTAATCCAGGACTGACTTCCTGAGGGGAACAACACTGTGATCCTGGTACAGCCACAACAGATGTGGACTGTATATGGGAGTGAGGATGGTAGGGGGAAAGAGGACCCTTGATATGGAAGGTTGAGCTCAGAAAAGGAAAATGATCACAGTAGGCATTGAGTGTCCCTAGGTGGCAAGCACTGAAACCTGTTGACAGTGAGGCGTGTGGATTGATTCCACCAATGCTGGTCAGTAGCACTTGACAGCATGACTTGATCCCAAGGGTATTAAATTTAGGGCAAATTGAAGAAAATCTGCCTCCCAGAGTGAATGTTAAGTATACAGTTGAAAGTACAGATTCAAAAGTACTTTTAGGACAATGTGTATATGATAGCAGTGTGATGGGTGAGGGACTGAGTTTGGAGATCTTCCATTGTATGTTGTGGACTCATGGGATACTATTATGGGGTGGTTTGAGTGAATTGCATTGTCAAGACCCAATTTTCAGGTGCCAGAAGTGGGTTAGTGTAGGAAGAAAAATGGGCTAGCCATGCTCTGAAGTATCTATCGTAGGCAGTGCCTGTTCAACAGTACTTGCTTTTTCTTGTGTTGGAACTTGATTTATCTCGTAATATATTTTAAGGACTCTATAGAATACACTTTTTAAAGAATAGATTCATGCTGATCAGAGGCCTGAATAAAGTCACCAGGAACAACAAAATTGTAGGATAGAAGATATTTCCCTTGTGTTGGTCACTCAAACTCCTGTTGTTTTCATGTTCCTTTTTTCTTGAGCACAGGGTGAGGCAATTTTGCTTTCTGGTTTTTGGTGTTATACCTATCCACCTGTGGTGCTTTCTAAACAAAAGCTTCCTGCTTGCTGGACTCAGGAATTGGGCTGGGGATAGGGTTAAGTTCCTTTAGGAGAGAAATAAGCAGGGTGTCTTGCATTCTCTTCCATTTTGCTTATCTTATAGAAGAGGCCAAAGGCTCCCTTCTTTTGCAAGTAAACAGGATGTACTTTTTAAAAACTATTCAGATATCACAGTTGGATTCAATTATCTGCAGAAATAGACTTATATAAAAGGGAGACTTACAAAGGAGAAATTTTCACCAAATACCACTCCCCCCAAGGCTATTCAATTTAAAGTGAGCGTGTCCAGAAAAGGTGTTGGGGAGAGGAAAGTATAAAAAGCAAAAGACTGGGCCAGAGATTTAGTGCAGTGGTTCTGGCGTCTGCCTCAGAAGCTCAAGGTCCTGAGTTCAATCCCCGGTAACCACATACAACAAAACTGGGTGTGGTGGCTCATGCCCACCAGCAATCAGTACCACATACTACAATGCCAGGCATAAGGCTCACACCTGTAATCCCAGCACTCAGGAGGCAGGACAATTGCTGTGAGTTTGAGGCTTGCCTGGGCTACATAGTGAGCTCAGGGCCAGCCTGAATGACAAAGCAAGACCCTGTCTCAAAAAGAAAAAAAAAAGAAACAAGAAACAAAAGACTCATTCTTCAAGGTAAACCTATAATCTCAGTGATCATATTCTCTGAACTCATTGGCAATGCAGTCTGCCAGGGCTGCTTTCTCCTTGATTTTATTCCTAAACCCCCAATGGATAGTCAAAATAAAGCTGCTCTTAAGAACATCAGCTGTTGTAAATCCTTAGGGATGCCTGCCTTGTGCTACAGCCAAACTAGATGGCCCAAGGTCTCTCACAGCCCATTTTCTCCCATCTCTAGGGTATCTACTAGGCTTTTGAATTGCTAATTACAATCTTAAAACAAACTAGCCAAAAGCATGGTGTCTTCAAAACAATTTTATTTATTATCTCACCATTATGTAGATCAAAGTCCAGGCACTGGTTAGCTGGGTTTTCTTTTAATCCTCGTAGCCTAAAATTAGGGTGTTAGTCAGGCTTTGTTCCTTTTTGGAGATTTTTGGGAAGACTAATTTCAAGCTTATTCAGGGTCACAACACAAAAACTAGTAACTGTGTTCACACTCATATACAAATAAGAACAAAGAATCAAGAAAATAAACCAGAACAGAACAAAAACCAGAAAAAAGGCAAAATGAAAAAAGAAAGACTAAGGAAAAAGAATAGTCCAATTCAAGACATATCTCTGCTGTCACTCATAGACAACATGAGAAGATACAGTTCAGATGTGCCAAAACCACTAAAGCTAAATCCCAAGCCCCTAGTTCTGAGTTTTTCATCTCAGCAAGCCTGCTATGGGGTAGTGGGGTAGTGGATAATCTCAGCAAATCTAGACCTTTAGCTCTACTGAAGTTGAGGCTGGTTTCTTGCTATGAGGCTGGAACTGGATTTGTTGAGCTTGCAACAGTCTGTGTGCCTCTTGCCAGCTTGAACCTGCTCACTTGAACTAGGCACCTGGAGCCAGTAGATTGAGCTGGCACTTTGGTGTTCTAAATTTCAAGCTAAATTAGCCCCTCTCCAGGATTGATGGGTACCAACCAATTGCCCTCTCTTGAATGATGTCTGAACCCAAATAACTCATCTGCCACTGCAACCCGCTGTGTCCATTGCTCTGTTCTCTTGGTGTGTTTCTCTATTGAGGCCTCTGGGATTGCTAGTAGTCATGGTGTGTCTGCAGGTTTGATCACTCATCCTGTGTCATGGATTCAAACTCTGGGACAGAGTACTGCCTGCCACCTTCCTCTTTTTCATCAAAGTCTCTGTTTTTGCTCTCCCCATGAACTTCTCACTTCAGATATTTCCAGGTCATCTTCTCCTCATGGGTCATCTTCTCCTCATGCTGCTATATCCCAATGTCATGACACCAAACCTTGAGGGCTGTTTCTCTGCTTCTTACTAGTGCAACATCTCCTCAAATGACTTGTTTTAAAATACATATATACCTCATTCAGTCACCAGTTATAGACTTGCCCCAGAAGTCATGACTTTGAGCAAAGTATCTGTCTGTAACCAAGACAATCTGTAGGCTGTCTGCTAATTGGAGCAAGTCCTCTTTGAACAGTGATCTGAACACATCTTCTATGGTAGAGAAAGTATAGCTGGGATCCCAGACAGAAGAACTTGGAGTTGGTACACATGGGAAGTAGGTTTCTTTAAGACTCTTCCCACCACTGCCTCAGAAGTTGTTCTTAGGAATGGAGTTGATGGACAGGAGCTGTGGGCTGGTGTAGCTGGCACCACAGGTTATACCCTGACTCTTTGGTAGAATAAGTTGAGCCATAGTGTTTGAGGACAAGGGCATGTGTTTCCAGTGGGAATGAAGTGTCATTTATTAGAAAGGCTTTATTCTCAGCCAATCAACTGTCCATGATGGTTTGGATTTTCAAAAGTTTCATGATGTTTTTGACTTCACTGTATTCTTTGTTAGAGAGATGACAGAAAAGAAAGGGCATGTAGTCAGCAGTCAGCAGATGTTTGTTGAATGAGTGAATAAAAGTACCACTGTCGGAAGAGGAGTGGCAGGAAGCAGAGGGTCAGATTATGTGTCATATTTTCAGAGGAGTCTGGCTCCAACAGTAACAGCTCAACAAGCATTTTAATAATTGCTCAACATGGAAAGAGAAGATGAAGGGCAGAATTTGGAGCAGCAGCACTGTTGCAGGGAATGGTAGGGAAATACATAAATTGTGATAAGACGTGGACATTAACTGAATCAGCTGACCTTTAGGAGGGAGCTGGCAGTGAATGGGTGGCTCCAGATTTAACACATATTCCTAGTTGGGAGGTGGAGGGAGTGGTCTGGTAACTTTTCTTTGAGGTGATCTTTCCCTTCCCTGTTATTTGAGCACTTGGTGCAAAGGGGAAGATACGCTCTTTAGCCTGCTTCCTTCTGTATCCTGGGAATCTTTAGGGTCCTTATATATGATTACAGTTTAGATCTAAAATGATTCCCAAGTGATTCACATGCCCAGAGGCAGACCTTTGGAAAGGTGATTAGATAATGGTTGTGAATGAGATCTCTGGATGAGTTCATAACTGATGGGCTGTTAAAAGGTAGGGCCTGGTTGGAGCAAGTGGGCCTCTGGGGGCATGACCTGGAAGAGTATAATTCCTGTCCTGGGCCTTTCCACTCTCTGGCTCTTCCTTGCTCTCTTTGCTTCAGTTGCCATGAAGTTAAATGCTTTCCTCTGCCATGTTCTTCACCACGATGTTTCTGCCTTGACATAAAACTAAAAGCAATGGAGGCTGCTGACCATGGAATGAATTCTCCGAAACAATGGAGTTGGTATACATGGGAAGTAGGCTTTTCCAGCCATGAAAAAGTGAATATACCCATTTCCTGTGGTTTTTCCATTTTTAGAAGCTCCTTCTCATGGCCTTCAAGCTCTCCTCCTTTATCCCCCTCTCTGACAGAACTTAATATTTAATTGCTCACCAGCAATTGGTTCTGACTAGGTTGATTCCTCCCAATTTTTACAGCCTGTTGGGTTATCTGAAAGAACCCATCAGCTCTCATCTTGGTTCTCACAACCTTCAGTGTGATTTTTGCACACAGCAGGGTCCAGTCATTTCCAAGACATTATTGCCAGCCCCCTTGATTTCCTTATCTTGCTGTCATATGGCAGAAGGTGCAGGAAGTTAGCTTAGAAATGAAGCAGTGACTGCTGAGTGGAGTTATATTCCCAGAGTCAGAGCTGGTGTTGATGCCTCATTGCAAGCCTGAGGAGTGGGCTGGGGCTTGGAAAGGAGGGGGAAAAACAAGAAATATAATCATTTATTATTTTAATAATTCTCATTTACCTGGAAGCTAAATTCAGCAAATTGCTTCTACATCTGTTATTTCACTAGAGTTCATTCTTCGCTCTTTTCAGACTCCTTTACTTTCTTCTAATTTTTAGATGTAGCCATTTATCAAGGCTGCCATGAGTAGTTTCTCCTTTTACTTTCTCCTCCAGTGCTTCTGGCTCTAGTTCCTGATGCTATGCAGATGAACTCCAAGCCTATATTTCCAGGTTTATCACTAGTCCCTAGATGCCATTTTGTATTTCAGCTGACTGCCATATATTTGCCTATTCCATTGGTGCTATGTAGTCTTTGTAGTCAAGCTTCTTTTTGAACTATGGTAGTAATGGCTCTTCATCCAGTTACTACAGTTTTAAGTGTGTCTGTCTGTAGGTGGATCTTACACATATCAGCCTCCACAATATTCTCTCTAAGCCATTGTTCTTATAGTAGTAAAATTTTTCACTGAAGAAATGAAAGTGCTTAGCCACTGATTGGAAAATTGTGATCTGATTTCTCAGTCTGGATGGGAAAGCCCACCAATGCAGTCTTTCTCCTTCCTATGGGCTTTTAGTCATGGGCCTTGTTCTGTTTTCAGGTTTTCTTTCTCCTTGCTTTTGTTCAAGCTACTTTCTGTACTGCAGTTTCTTCACTTCTCAACTTCTGCACTCTTTTGTTCCTTAATTTCTGCCTATTAAAAACTTATTGAGAGCTGGGCACAATGGTGCATGTGTGTAATCCTTGCTACTCAGGAGTTAGGAACACTTGAGCTCTTGAGTTTGAGACCAGCCTGGGCAACCTAGCCAGAACCTGAGACTCTGCCTCAAAAAGCAAAGAAAGAAACAATAAAAAAAAACCAAAACAAAATAAGAAACCTATATGGAGCCAGGCATGGTGGTACACACCTGTAATCCCAGCACTCAAGAGGCTGAGGCAAGAAAATCACCTGGCTACATACTGAGTTGAAAGCCACCCTAAACTACATAGTGTCACCCTGTGTCAACATACAGAAAACTGTATTGAGCTGGGGATGGTTGCATATGTCTGTAATCCCAGCTCTCAGGAGGCTGAAGCAGGAGAACCTAAGTTTGAGTTTAGCCTGAGCAACTTGGTGAGAACCTGTTAGCAAAAAGGGATGGGTTGGGGTAGAGTGGTAGAGTGCTTGTCTAGTATGGACTCAGTGTTCATTACCACCAAAAACTCATCTTGATTTATTTCAGTTGCCGTTGAGTGGTATGACATCATTGAGAAATGAGCCAGATGTACATGGGCTGCCACACAGTGATACTCAGTGTGATAAAAAATGTGCTCCGCAACAATATGTATGGTGCGATTCCATTCTTGAAAAATTATTAGTATTAGTAAATGTACATGAGTATATAGAGAAAAAAGTTAGGAAACAAGGCTCTGTTAATGATTATCCTTTCCTTGAAGAGAGGTGGTAATTGTAGGGATTTATTGGGTGATTAAATAACTCCTTAATACATGATTTAAAAAACATAATGCTTGTATATTCCTGCAGTGATCAGAAAATGTGAAGCAAGGAAAAAGAGTTGCCCCCAACCTTTAGAGTATGTCTGAATTTTCTCTTTTAGGTTTTTCAGTGGCAGCTGCTCTTGCTCATCTTCCTTCTCCTTCCACAATTGCTTCAAGCTCACATCAAGCCTAACCTTCCAGTAATTTATGAATTTGCCTTACTCCCTTCTTCTTGCCTCTGAATCAGGAGCCGGTGTATTGTTCAAGTCCTTGCACCACTGTAGGCCTGGCTCAGTGCCTGTGCACAGCAGCTGCTCCATCAGTGTAGCCTGAGCAGGGCTGCTGTGGCTCAGAGTCTCTGGGCATTATGGGGCATTCATGCTCCTCTGTATTGGGAGGGACTGAAGACCCTGCTCTTTCCTTGACCAGAGCTGTATGACTGATAGGGCTGATTGACTGACCTTTAATTCATTACCAGTTTCCTGACTAAGATCCCACTGATTATGATTGATAAGGATGTGATACAAAACCTCATGCATGTTCCTGCTAATCTTGAGAAGAATCTGTTTCCACATAGTGGCCTATATTCTAATCTATCATTTGATAAATTCAGTTTGGCAGGCTATCAAGACACAAAGTAATTGAAATATGGATTAATGCCTGCAGGAGGGTTTCTGGCCAAAGGGGCTGAGTTGGCTAAAGTCTAGAGAATTTGTTATTATGCCTGTCTCCACCAGTGTCTCTGGTGAACTTTAATGCTGTCTGCTTTGTAGGGCCTTCTAGGCGCCCCATATTGGAGCATATGTCCTGGTCTTTTTATCAGAAGACTTGTGAAACATAGGGAGAGACTTCCCTTTTTGACCCTAATCAACTATCTTGGTAGGCAGGGTAGGTAATGACAGTAGGTTAGGGATTTGATTGTTCCTGAGTTGCTATTAGGCTCACCAGTCTTTAGCCTTGCTCAGATACAGAGGAGAAGGCAGAGGAGAACTGCCTGTGAAATCAGACAGACCTGGCTGGAGACCTAGTTCTGCCACCAGCCTAAAGGCTACTCTCGGCTAACACCACTGGGTGTTGCAGGATGGAAAATGCCTGTTAACTTGGTATTTGGTAAACATTTGTTGAACTGCCTTAGTTGTATAACTGAAGTATTCTCCTACATAAAATAGGGTAGCCGCACAAGTGCTATGCAAATCAACTAAGATAATGTGATAACTGTTCTAGTGCCTAACAACTTTTAGTTTCTTTTTTCTGCCCCTTCCCTCTTACATGCTTAAAGGTTTAAAAATCTTCTGATATACCATGTATATATTAGGCTGCAATGGGTCAGGCTAGTCTTATTTTAATTTTTTTTTTTTTTGAGACAGGGTCTCACTTTGTAGTTCAGGCTGGACCTGAGCTCACTATGGAGCCCAGACAAGCCTCAAACTCAGCAGTCCTCCTGTCTCTGCCTCCCAAGTGCTGGGATTACAGGCGTGAGCCACCATGCCCAGTACTGTGGTATGTGGTATTGATTGTTGGTGGGCGTGAGCCACCACACCCAACATTGTATGTGGTTATCGGGATCAAACTCAGGGCCTTGCACTTGTGAGGCAGGCGCTGGAACCACTGAGCTAAATCTCCGGCCCTTAATTTTTATCTTTATTGGTACACTGTATATAAACATCATGATTCCACTCAGTATTGGGAATTTGTACCAGTATATGATACAGTTTAATTCTCGTTTTTTCCCATTCTCCTATCCACCTCGCAACCCCACTCCCTAAATACATAAGCTTTGTTTCCTTTTTTTTTATTACCATCACATTTTTTCTGTGCTCCTCATTACTCACTCCACCACATTTCCCTTTGAATATTTTCTATTTCACAGTATCCATCATACATTCTAGAACTCATTAACATCTTCAGTTTCTCATACCAGAGAACAAATACAATTTTTACACTTCTGTGACCTATTTATTTCACTTATGAGTATGTCCTGAAGGTATGTCCATTTGAGTATAAATGATTCAAACGTATCATTCTTTAAGGTAGAGTAATCTTCCATTTTATAGAAAAACCACATTTTTATCCAGTCTCCAGTTGATGGGCATTTGGGTTAATTCCAAGATAGAGCTATCACAAACTGAGCTGCTATGAACATGGGTGCACGTATGTCACCGATATGATTCTTTTGTTTATATTCCTAGCAGGGCAATAGCAGGATCAAATAGGACCTCTAATCCTTTTTTTTTTTTTAATCTCCACACTGACTTCCATAGAGGTTGTACCAGTCTACATTCCCACCAGTAGTGAAGAAGGGTTCCTTTTTCTCCATAGCCTCACCAGCATTTTTGCTGGCTAATTTCAAGATAGCAGCCATTCTTTGTGGAGTGAGATGAAATCTCAGTGTTGTTTTCATTTGCATCTCTCCAATGACTAGCAATGTTGAGCATCTTGGCAGCTTTTACTTCTTCCTCTGAAAAGTGTCTGTTCATTTCAGATGCCCATTTTTGAACTGGATCTTTAAATTTGGGGGGGCTGATTTTTTTAAAGCTCTTTATATATTCTAGATAGTAGGCCTTTGTCTGAGAGACAGCTGGTAGGCTAGTAAACAGGTTTGGCCACTCTTTCCACTTAGAGGTTGTTTTTGTAGTCCATGTAGCCATCCCACCTGGTATACAGAAGCTCTATTTACGTCACTGCTTTAGGGCCCTCCAGTGTGGGACAGTGGAGAGAGTCAAAGACAAAGGTAGGTACTTGAACTCATTGTCATCTGTTTTCTTATCTATGGAAAATTAATATCTGCCTGGTCTAGAACTTACATTGCAGGTCAAATCTACTTTATGAGAAGAATGGAGGCAGACCATATATCCCTTCATCATTGTTCTTGAAGCATGACATACAGTGTTACTCAGTTTTCCATTACTATAGTGAAATATCTGAGATAATTAACTAAAGAGAAAAGGTTTATTTTGGCCCATGGTTCTGGAGGTTCCAGCCCATAGTCATTTAGCTGTGTGATTTGGGGCCTGTGGTAAGCCAGTAGATCTTGGAAGGAGCATATGGTAGAGCAGAAAAATCTCATGGCATGACTAGGAAGCAAAAGAAAGAATGGGGCTAGGACCCCCCTATAGAACTCTAGGGGCAGCCAACAACCAAGCCTTGTACCAATGTCACCTGACAAGAGATTTTATTTAAAGGGGGTAAAGTGGCTTCTGCACTAGGAGGGGCTGAAGCCTGAAACAAAGGAAGGGACAGTCTTACATAGTTTTGGGTTGGGGGATCTATGTAAGGGCCAGGGTGAGGTAACTTGTAACCTGTCATAGGCCACATTGCCTTCTAAGGTTTTTCCTTGCAGCAGCTCAGTGGGTGGAGCTACAGGGAGGTGAAGAAGCTGGAAGAAACCACCCCCCATCCCTTTCCAGGGCACACCCCTAGTTACCTAAATACTTACCACTGGGCCCCACTTCTTATAAGTTCTACCTCCTCCCAGTAGCACTGTCCTTGGGACTAAGCCTTTAACACATGGACTTCTGGAAGAACATTCAAGATCCAGACTATTGCACCTTACTTCTCAGTGCCCTGCCAGTACTCACCTCACTTCCCTTGGATGCTGGTCTTAGGACAGAGACCTATCCAATGAGCCATCAATGACACCATGTTGTGATAATAATCCTTAATGGTGTGCTCATAGTTTGGTAGTCTAACTCTTCTGTGAAGCCTGCTAGGAAAAAAGATGCTAAGCAGCTTTTAGTATAAGATACCTTTGTAGAAGACTGCTTAGATATAAATTAAAACTAATTTAAACTCTGTGGGGAGAGGTTGGAAGAAAACAAGTAACTACTTGGACTACTTTAGTTATAGGACCTAGGCATTCAATGTAGTTCTGAGTGTCCTAATAACCAAGAGAAAAAGGGAAATATGATGATGAATTATATAATTATCATCTAATAAAAAGCCAATAATTGTATTGGTTGTCTGCTGAGAAAGGAGCTTTTTCATGGTACTGGTAATAACGGATCTAAAAGCATTTTTATTATGGACATTAAACTATGTACTGGACAATGTCCTTAATAAAGATTTTTCAGAAAATGCAGAAATGTTTTTGCAATCTGTTCCTTATATAGACCCTGTATAAAATCTGAGGGCCTATAAAAAAGGGTTGTATGATTTTGTTTTTCAGGGGACAAATCTAGTGAGCATTCTTTTTTAACTTAATGCCAAACTAATGCAGTGTTCTTAGCAGAATGGATAATGAACCTATCCTTTTGACTGCCTTCTACAAATATCTCCCCTGTCAGGTTGGTTTTGGGCAGGAGCTGAATAATTATCAGATTAAGATTGAAAATTCTAACCAGGATGTGACAAAATCTCATTAGCCAGTTTTTCATCTTGCAAGACAAACTAATCCCCACACGTCATAGGGAGTGGCCCATTTGTCTTCCTACTGTATTCACTGTGGCAATGTGTGTGTCTAGTGGGTGGTAAAATCTATATCCAGTGAGTTTTGTATTTATAGTTTTAATTGGAACAAATGATTGTATATCATTCAGTCTATTGCCAAGTGCAATACCACAAGTTCCCTTGTATCACCACCATTGTAGACGGCCACCTCATGTTACATAATTGTTTTGTCCAAGATCACGATTGCAAATTCTGGAGACTTGATGAGTGATGCTAGGTCTGATTATATTCAAGAAAGTGGAAATCCCAGATTTTGCATAGTTCTGATTTTCTCTTGGGACTATGAGGTTGAGTGTGAGGAAGAAAAACAGTCACTGGGAAATGTTGGCATGACCATCATATATTTGCTAATCAAGACAGTTCTTTTGGCAGTGGGGGAAGTGCATGTGAGTAAAATGGTTTTAAGAAGTGGTTTTCTTTGTTGAACCTTTTGATTTCAGTTAGTCTCACAAGAAGCTATTCAAGCTGGTTGTGGTGACATGGCGTATGCCTGTAATTCCAGGTCCATGAAGAGTCTAAGGTGGGAGGATCATGAGTGCAAGGTCAGCCTAGGCAACATGGTAAGACCCCATTTTAAGGAAAAAAAGAAGGACCAGGAGAGGAGAGAGAAGAGGAGGAAGGGCGGCGTGTTAGTTACTTTTCTCTGAAGCTGAGGCAAAATACCTGACACCCAAAGTTCGAGGGAAAGGGGTTTATGCTTACAGTTTGTAGAGATTTCAGTCCATAATTTGCTGGTTCCGAGGCTGGGATGGCAAACAAACATCACAGAGGAGAAACAGCATGGTGTGCACAAGATAACAAGAGGGTTTAGCAGTATCTGTCTGCCTCTTTTATCTTACTTGGCCTGTGTAGTCCACTAATCCCTCACATGTGGTGATTTAGTAATCAAATGTTCTTTACCCCAAGTATGACACATGATAGATTCAACTACCTCTGAAAAAGTCCACCTCATTTGCCTTAAGCTCTGAGAGGTACATCTAAACACAAACCATAACAGGATAAGCTACTAAGAGAGTTTAATTTTCCATTTTGTTTTTTCTTCAGAATGAAAAAGATCCAGGGCAGTCCCTTTGCCCCCCTCATTAGTAAGTTATTTTGTGTCTTGTCTCTCTGTCTCTGAAAGGGTTCTTCAAATCGTTGGGGAGAGCAGAGCATTCTGTACTTGTTTCAATCCATTATTTATGTTTGCTTTCAATTATAGTTGGCCTTCCTTTCAATTATGGGGTTGGCCCTTGAGCATTTTTGTTTCAAGGAGTAGGTATCTGTTATAACAATTAGCTCTGGAGAGAAAGGAATTGCCCATAATTCTTGTCCTCAGAAGAGATGTACTCATGGATCCCTGGTCTCCTGTCTGGTTCCTTTGGAGAGCCACTGCTCTTGTTTACTCCCCGGCTCAGGGTCTCCTGAATTGGAACTGGCAGGAGATGAATCCCCCAGGATGGCCTCTGCTACAAGGCCTTGGGGCTTCAGTCTGTTTGGGCTGCCCATCAGGCCTCTCTAAACCCCTTTCTCCTACCAGATTTCACTAGATCCTCATAGTACTCCAAGCATGAACCTTTGTGAAATAAAGATTGACTTCCTGTGTGCTTGGAGATGGTGTTCACTAGTCATTTATGATGATTTAAATTTAGTTCCTCAGTGTCACTAATATTTCAGATGCTTGATAGCCACAAGTGACCAAGAGCTATTATAATAGACATTTCTTTCCTCATAGTTCTGTTAGAGAGCACTGGTCTAAAAAGTGGATAGCTGAAGCAAGTCTACCTTCATGGACTGCTGATGTGGAAATACATCCTTCACCTATACTGTATCTTTTCAGTAACTGCTTCATTACAATCACTATCATTTTGCTGCTTTATTAATTAGAGTCATCAAGTGTCCCATAATCCTGGCTACTAAGAAGGCTCAGGCAGGAGAATTGCTTGCAAGAGTTCAAGGCCAGCCAGGCAAGACTGTCAAAAACGATAAGGAACCTGGGCAATGGTGATTGCCTGAAATACCAGCATGTAGGAGGTAGAGACAGGAGGTCATCATGCATTTAAGGCTGACCTGGACTACATAGTGAGTTCAAGGTCATCCTGAACTACCTAGTGAAACTCTGCCTCAAAAAAATGAAAACAAAAAGATCTGGGATGTAGCTCAGTGCCATGACTCTGGGTTCAGCAATCCCTGGTATTGCAAACAAACAACCCCCCCTCCCCCCGCAAACCAGTAACGAACGAACAAATGAACAAACGAATGAATGAATGAATATGATAAATGAGTAAGTAAATGTCATCAAGTGGAAAGTGCTAGCTGTTTCTAGCTAATGTCATTGGCAGCAATGCCAGGTTTTCAGTTTCTCACTGCTGAAATTTCTTATGAGTGGCATGTAGCAGTGGTTCTCAGTCCATCAGGAGCGTGGAGTTGCCATGCAGATTGTGGAGCTAAGCTGTGCATCAAAGAAGCTACAGCTGACCATGTAGCTGACTCTGCGTGCCATCTTGCCTCTGCTGCTCTGGCTCCCTAGCAGGAGGTGTGGAGAAAGTAGGTAAAATCTGGGTGCCCAGCAAGGAAGATGGTTGGCTTTTAGGCCATGTGTTATGAAAATCAAATCCAAAGGATTCCAGGAAAGTTAAAATAATTCCAGAAATGAATGGTTTTATTTGTTTTATTGAAACCTCAGTGAGAATTTGGGAGGCTTTTGTTTCAGTTTTCTCCACCATAATTCATTGTAATTGTTTTTCAGGCAAGATGAAGTTGACCAAACATTAGAGATACAAGAATATATAATAACTAAATATTGATTATTTGTGTAGCCAGAAATACAAATGTGAGGGTTTATATGGAAAAATACATTGATGCTGCACAGGAGGCTTTGGGCCCAGACTAAATATTCCCATTTCCCAGATTCTCTCCAGAGATGAGCCTCCTTGCTCTGTGTTTTGTGGGGACTGTGTTAGAGGGAATGAGGGCAGTGGCAAAGCATACTGACATAAAGGTACACCACACCTCTCATCTGGCCTTCCTCTCCTCCCAAGGTGACTGCTTGTGTGATTTTCCCTAGCTCACGCTGATGGCTGATCCTGACATGATTCTCAAACAACGGGATTTGACTGGTTGGAATTTGGAGGGCAATGGGACTATCAAGTGTCTTCTTGACCTCTTTGATCTGACCACATCAGTGACTATTTTGGTGCCACAGATAGAACTGTGGTCACTACTCTGCCCTTTCAGGCTGAGCACATATTTGTCCAGAGAAGAGACTGGGAAAGTACAGTAGCTCTTATTATATGGTAATGTGTCAACTTGTAGGTGCAGAGGGAATAATGGTACCTGTTGGAAAAGGCTAAGGATTGAACATCTAATTCCAAAGAAAATTAAAAAGGTAGTTAGACCAGGATAAAAAGTCTAGACAGGAGGGCCGGAGGGTTAGCGCAGTGGTTCCGGCGCCTGCCTCGCAAGCACAAGGACCTGAGTTCGATCCCCGGTAACCACGTATAATGCTGGGCGTGGAGACACGCCCACCAACAATCAACACTGCATACCACAATGCCGGACGTGGTGGCTCACGCCTGTAATCCCAGCACTCGGGAGGCAGAGACAGGAGGATTGCTGAGTTTGCGGCGGCTTGCCTGGGTACCATAGTGAGCTCAGGGCCAGCCTGAACTACAAAGCGAGACCCTGTCTCCAAAAAAAAGCAAAAAAAAAAAAAAAAAAAAAAAAAAAAAAAAAAAAAAAAAAAAAAAAAAAAAAAAAAAAAAAAAAAAAAAAAAATCTAGACAGGAGCAATTTTAAGGAGATGGAGTTTTGTTAAGGTTGAAAAATATCTAAAAACATAAATAATGAGGAAGTCTTGGGCACTGGATAGTAAAAATTTTGGGGAAATATGTCACAGCTTTATACTTTCTTAGTGTTTTGAAGTTATACTGGAACCTAAGAAGGATTTGTCTTTTTGTACATGAAAGTGTAATGTATTAAGCAACATGAAATCCTAGAAAAATTAGGAAACACACTTTTTGATAAAGTATAGAGGAAGGGATAATTAAAGAACTAGGATTAGTCCTGTGGGGGCAATACTTTTTTTATTTCTTTTACAGCTCTTTTATTGTTCAATTTGAGTCACAGTGGTCTTTGAATAAGGGTAATCATTAGCCATTCTAATTGAAGGGAAATTGGTTTCTTCATCTATGCTGGTAAAATAATGGGGTGGATATCAATCTGACTTTCTTCAACATCATGTTTTCCAGTTATTTGAATATCTACCCACCTGTCACAGGCTCATCATTTATTCTTCTAAATGGAGGCACTCTGAGATACTGTATAGCCCAGAGATTGATCATGGGATGGAGCAGTGCTCAAATAACTGTATCATTATCAAGCTTTTGCTGTTCCCAAGGTCTATATATTCAGCTGTTTTAGTGGCTTTCCACATAATGCATTTGACTTTTAGCTTCTGTTGCTGAAGTAATGGTAACATACTGTGTTTTGCATTTGTTTATTTATGGTCTTGTTTTCTACCCTTGCAAAACTTGATATAGGTACAAAGCTTCAGAAATGTACACATACCGGAGTAATAGATAACTCTGATTTTGTTACAAGGCAATAATTTAAGTTGACAGCTTAAGCTGATAACATAAAACACAAGAGAGAAATAGGATCAGTTTATAAATGTCAGCAGAACCCGGGAGAGTGAGTTGCTGCCTTGGAGCTGACTCCAGTACTGTTGGTTTATTGAATATGTTATAAGCAAAATAAACTGATGTCGGTGAAAATCTGGCTGACCAAGATTAAAAGAATAGGGCTGTAAATTAACTGCTTCCTTTATGCCATGTTAAGTAACTTCCAGAAGGAACTGAATGACAGGACATTGAGGTCCTTGGAAGGACTTGTGGTTTAACTTCTGTGCAGTGGTTGGGTGTGCTGTGGCAAGTCCTTTTGGGCATCATAACTTTTCACATCTCCCTCTGCCACTGTGCCTCTAATGAAGGAGATTGTGAAGTCTAAATGTCTGGGAAGTAGACCTTGTGGAGGTCATCACTGGTTCTGTCACCATAGCCATCCAGAATGATGATTGTGAAATATTTTAGCGATCTGACAAAACTAAAATCAATTCAGTATAATGGAGCATTGACACACGAGATCACTGTTTTCCACATTGAAAATAAATATTCCTGCTTTACCGTGACATTTATTCCCCATAAATACTGTAGCTTTTATGTAGCATTATCTTAGAAGCGTGTTTTATTCTCTGTGATGTGCTGTTACTGATGTCTTCACAGCCAGAGAAGTGGCAAGGATTGCTTAGGGCATCCAGGAGCAGTTGGTTTTTAGGAAACTCATTTTAGTTTGGCACAGTTAAGTAGGCGTGGACATAAAACTAAACATATGTATCATTTTCATGCATCTCAGTGACTGTTATCTCAAAAAAGTCCTTGGATTATTGCTTTTTCTCTATAGAGCAGTTTGGACTGATTTTCTTTCTTTGAAATATCTTGTGTTACAGAGGGAAAATAAAGTTCTAGGGAATGGAACTTTAAAAAAAAAAAAAGTCATGTAGGGCCAGGGATTTAGCTCAAGTGGTATTGCACCTACCTTGAAAGTACAAGGAAGGGCCCAAGTTCGACTCCTGGAACCGCAAAAAAAAAAAAAAAAAAAAAAAAGTCATGTATTCATGATCTGCTTTAAGGCAGAATTGCACTGCACCCTGTCTAGACTGGCCAGGACACACCTTTCACAGTGGGTAATGCTTACATTCCCTGTCTAGAGCTTTGTACTTTTCAGTATAATAGGCAGTTAGCATTGTACATGACCCGGAGAAGCTTAGGTCTGGAGACAAGTCAGGGGGAAGTTGGAAATTATTCCTATTTTAAAACTCTTGCTGGGTGTGGTGGCTCACACCTGTAATCTCAGCCTTTGGTTGATGCCAGACGATTGCTGTGAGTTTGAGGCCAGCCTGGACTACATAATGAGTTTAAGGCCAGTTGAGCTAGAAAGCTGTCTCAAAAGACTAAAACAGAAACTCCCCTCCATTCCCACCTTGCTCACCAATTTTAGTATGGGATCAAATCCTCATCCATTTTAACTCCTTCCTATCCTTTTTCACTGTGACTTCTCTGCTTAGATTTGAGAGGCAGATTGGCTTACGTGGTAAGGGCTGTGCTGAAAGACCTGTGGGAATAAATACATTGCGAATGAATCCAATGGTTGTTGAATTGTGTTTGAGCAACAGACCTGTTTCCAGATGTCTGAGCCATTTTATAAAGCCCAAACCCCTGAAAAACATCCTTCACGTACTTCATTGTAAATAATACAATTTTCCTTTGATTAGTTGGATTCATCTTTATTTAGCAAGTATTAGAATGTCTCCGAGTAACATATTTCGATTGATACTATGTATTCTGAGTCATTTAAAAGGTATATATATTGTAGGTATATAATTTATAGTAGGCTTAGTTTTAAAAATATATTTTAATGGGCCCAAAGGAACCCTTACTATAGCAAAAAAAAAAAAAATATATATATATATATAAAATTACGTTGTTGTTCTTTCCAGCAACTTTCCTCTTTTATTTTAAATATATGTCATACTTTTATACTTTTTGTATTTTTGAAGTAATTTATGTATTTTATGCTCATAGAAGGAGTTATGTGTTTTGTTCATAAAGGGAAGGTATCATCTATTTAGCAATATAAGACCTCCCCCAAATTAATGTTTGTAATAATAAAATTAATGCATGCTCACAATAAAAGAATCTTAAATATGGGAATATGTAACTTAGTATGTAAAAGTTTTTATAAGCCCTTTTCTTCACCAGAGATAATATACACTAATGTATACTCTTTTAAAATCTTTTTTTAAATTCTAAATCTAAACACAGGTATAGAAAATTATTAAGTCTATTGCTTAATGAATTATTATGAAATAAAAGCTCTTGAAATTACCCCCAAGTCAAGAAATAGAATGCTAGGGGCAGAGGATATTGATAGAGTGCTCATTTAGCATATGCAAGGATCTGGGTTTCCCAACACTATCTGTGTGAGGCCTTGAGTTCATTCTCTTCTGTATCTGTATGTGTGTGTGTACATGTGCATGTTCATATTTGAGGGAAGGAGCAGGAAGGGAAAGGAGAGAGAGACAGACAGACCTCTTTGCCAAGTGGTCTCGGAATCCCCTTAAGGGGCCCATCCCAAGTAAAATATCTTCCTATTAACAAATATAACCACTATTTTGACTTTTGTAGTAATTACTGCTTAGCATTTTAAAATAATTTATCACCCAACCATGGACACTAGATTGTGTGGTTTAGTGTTTCCTTTTTCCCCCTTTTTCTTTTTGGTATCCCGTATCGACTCAGGACCTTGTGCTTGTGAGACAGTTGTGGTGCTAGTGAGCCAAGTCCCCAGCCCAGTGTTGTCCACTTTTTAAAAAAAGTTATTATATCCTTTAAGTCTTTGACTCTACAAGTCTACTCTCTGCTCTTCTCTTTCTTTTCTTTTCTTTTCTTTTCTTTTCTTTTTTCTTTTCTTTTCTTTTCTTCTTTTCTTTATATTGTCCATTGAGGAACTTAGGCCATTTCCCAGACTAAATTTTGCTAATTTCATATTGATCATATAGGTTAGCATGTTCCTGGGACTTATAGGAACTTTGTTATTTCGCAACATCCTCAATCCTTTTTATTTTATTTTTTAATTCTGAAACAGAATCTTGCTATGTAACTAAGTTACCCAGGCTGTCTTGAACTTGCCACACTCCTGCCTCAGTGTTCCAGAATGTTGCAATTACAGGTGTGAGCCACCATTTACTTCCTTCTCCTTCTCCTTCTCCTTTTCTCCTTCTCCTTCTCCTTCTCTTTCTCCCTCTCCTTCTTCTTCTTTCTTCTTCTTCTTCTCACTCATATAGCCTTATTTCTACAAACAATTCAGTAATTAATGATTACCATCAGTGCTGGTTATTTGGGTTTTCTTCCTGTGTATTTTCTACTGTGAGCTTGTTGAGACAATATTCTTTTATGTCCTTAGGTGTGAAGTTTATCTGTGGCATTTATACCCAAAAGTTTCTTTGGTAGGATGTAAAATCCTTGGCTCATACTTTTCTCTCTTTAAGTATTCTGTTTTTATTTTTCCTAGCAGTAGGCTTTCCTATAAAACAAAAACAGTGAAAATATTATTTTCTTTATAAGTCACTTATTTATTTTTTTTAACTTAGATGACCAAATGATGTTTTTCTTTAAAACCTAGTGATTTTTAGTGCAGTATATTTTGTCTTGGACATTGGTGGTCATTTTTTTTTTTAAACAGGGTTTCACTAAGTTGCCCAGACTGGCCCTGAACTTGTAATCTCCCTATTTTAAGGGCACTGGGACTGACTCATAGTGTGCTCCCCACCTTCCATATTGGGGATCATACTCAGGACCTTAACACTTGTGAGGCAGGCATGGTGCTACTGAGCTAAATCCCTGGCCTGGATGAGCTCTTTTATTATACATGTATTAGTCAGCTTTCTTATTCTTGGACTATGATACCCAACATCTGCAACAAGAGAAGAACTTTATTTTTAAGGCTTCAGTCCATGTTTGGTAGGCTGTAAAACAATATCATGGGAGAATGTTGTAGAAGCAAAGATACTCAGTTCATGATGGTCAGGAAGCAGAGTGGAGGAACAATGCCAGAGAGAAAGAGCCAGGGATCACATACAGTACTCAAGGCTCTGCCTCCATTACCCATTGTAACACATCCAGAAATGTGCTTTACTAATCCCCTGGGTATTTCTTAAGCAGGTTGACACAATTAAAATGAATTATCACATCCTACCCTTTGTCAGCTTGACACCCAAATACAACTCCTTAAATTAATACTTAATCTCCAAAAAGGGCACTAGCAAGTTCATGATACAACTATACTTTGTACAATCAAAAAATGCAATAATACCTTCTCAAAGTCTCAACAGTTCCAGCATTGCTAAAAAGTTCAAGTCAAAGTCTGCCTAGAGACTCAAGGCAAACTGCTAGCTATGAACTTCTGAAAAATAAAAAAAGTTGCATATTTCCAAGGTGTAATGGTGCAGGATAAACATTCCCATCTCAAGAAGGAAGAATAGTGAGATAAAATAGAATAGGACCGAAGCAAACCTGAAACCCAGGGGGACAAACAACAAGTCCTCTAGCTCCATGTCTGACATCTGTAGCATGTGGTGGTAAGATATATGTTTCAGAGACCCTATGAAGCTGCACTCCTGTGACCTTGCTGGTTGTGGACTATACAGTCTCTCTTTTGGAATGGGCCCATTTTTGGTCTGCAGTTTTTTTTTTTTTTTTGAGGTTTGAGTAGGAAAATTTTATTGAGAGAGAAAGCTTCTACCTTAAGAGAGACAGAAGGGGGGCCCGGAAAGTGGGTAACCCCCCTACCTCACTTTTTAGAGGGCTTTTATGGAGCAAAGCCACGAGGTAAGGCGGGTCTGAAATAGGGGGCTACCAATAAGATTTGAAAGAAATGGGCAAACTGTGACTAACCAATGGGTAAATGACAAGCATAGTTACTTCAGCAACTCTTTGATTGAATAGATCTAACGAGAAATCAAGCCCTAGAGGGTCTTGCTTGTCAGGAGACTCTTCCAGGTGGTTCAAGGTCCTGCCCATTATCTGGGGATTTTGTAATTACTGTCTTCCAGGGAGGGGCTGGATCCAGATTTTGACCTTCCGCCCAGGGAGGAGAATGAGGCCTGTGGTTTCTCATTGATGGTGTTGACCTTCAGAAGGATCCTCTTTTTGCAAGCCTTTCAAGGGCTGGCCCTATCTATCTGCCTACATATGTCTAGCTAGCTTTTCTACCTATAATATTCCCCCCTCTGAAGAGGTACCCGAACTGCTGTGAGGTACAAATGGGCGAAGACCGATCTAACTTCTTCAAGCTGGTGAGGGGCATAGTTGTAACAGCAGTCAGGGTCACTCTACAGAGGTTCTATCTAAAGGCCCTTGATAGACTCTATGGGTTGTCATCTTAGGTAGGCATACTGCCTTGAGTCTGGAGGAGACAAAAGTAAGAAAACAGTTAAGGATACATGGACCAAATAGCAAGGCCAATAGTATTGTGAATATGACAAATAAGTGTTTCCACTGGAAGGAACCCATAATAGCCTCCCAGAGTTAATAAGGAGAAGGTCCACAGTGTTTTAGAATCTGACATAGCATCGACCTGTTGTTTGATGTCTTGAACAATAGTTGAAATATTTGTGGATGGATCAGGGATGTATACACAACATTCAGCTTTTACAATTACACCCCCCTTTGGGCTGTAGTGAAAATTTCTAGTGTCATCTGGTTTTGAAGGACAACTTGTTTTATTACCTATATCACCAGGTCTATAGTTATCACCATAGAGACTGCCAGAACTCTTTACTAAAACTGATTTAATACTGTCAAATTATAAACATATTTTTAACTATTTGCATTTTTTAAACCAAAGCAAGGTTTACATCCTCTCAAACCTTCTGATCTGCAGTTTTCCACTACAGATTTTCCATATTCCTGGTATCTCTGGCTTCCTGGGTTTCCACTGCTTTTTTCATTCTAACAGCTTTATACACTGATCTCCCAGGTTCCTCGACAGCCCTTACAGGGTTTCCTTAAAAATCTAGATGGAAGCCTTCTTGATCCTACAATTTTTGCATTCTGTATTCAGCATCATATGGATAATGCCAAGCTTTGCTGTTACCTCCAACAGTAGGTGGACCCCTTCAGGCCATGGTTGCAGTGGCCACTAAGTGTCTGAATGGCTGAGCATAGTGAAACACATCCCAGGGAACCCAATTCCCTGGGAAGCCCTTCTTGAGCAGGGGTCTCAGGTACTCCTTTAAATGAAAAGTTTACAATTTTGCACTTTAGAGCCTGTGATGAGTGGCACTGTATTGATTTCTGAGATGACGTCAAGTCATCTTTTACTTGTTTCTGTACAAAGTATTCATCATCTATACCCACTTTGGTCCCTACTTTACACATGATTTCTTTTGTGCAAAATGTGAATTTTTATAATTTTCTGCTCTGCTTTTGCTTCAGGTATCTCTAAAATTCTAACTAAAAGCAACAGATAGTAACTGTTGCACAACCTGAATGTTGAACTACTTTGAAATTTCATCCTCCAGATTAATTACTTCACTGCCCTTAATCTCAGTCTCTTGCAGTCTCAGGATATGAGCAAAATGCAGGCTAATTTTTTTTCTAGAGTATAAGACACATGACTTCTAGTCTATCTACTGGAGTCCTTGTTCCCAACTGATCCGAATCTCCTGACCCGGCCTTTACTAATCACATGCCAGTCAACATTCTAGTCTTCTGATCTCTGACCAGAATTACCTATCAGGTTCTGCTTTATAGCATTTTAAAGATTATCTAGCCCATATCTTCAAACTTTTCCTGCAAACCAATTCCAGTGACTTCTAAACCACTTCTGGCAGGAAGAGCTGCAGAACCTGAAGAGAATAATGCTCTACTCAGTGAAACTCAAAGAGCCTTTTCCCTCTCCATCTCCTCCTTTTTCCCTTACCCCCATCTTATTTTGCTTGTTTGTGGAAGGTAGGATTCTTAAAATTTTACTTTTCTTTTCTAAATGACAGGGCCTCATTGTGTAACTCAGGCAGGAGCTCATAATTCTCCTTTTTCATTCTCCCAACTATGGGGTTACAGGTGTGCAACACCACACATGGCTAGTGTTCCTTCTTCTGTTGTTTGCAGGTAGTACTCAGAAACATAACCACTTTCTTTAAGGTTTTCTGGCTCTGTTTTTCTCTCCTACTTTCATCTGGACCTTCTCTTTTTAAAATTTCCACTGTGCTAATCTTCTCAGTTCTGATTCCACTTCTAACAATGTCTTCACAATAGAAGACTCTGTCATCTTAGAATAATTCTTGATTAATTTTGAGAGGTCAGTGGGGCTAGATCCCAGTAACCATTTGAACTTTATCTCCTGCTTTATTCCCATTACCCACCACAGAACTGGGAAAAAATTGCTCCTTAAGTTCACTGCTGTTCTCCTGTTAGCCAACTACATTCTTTTTAGTGAATATCTGTTGGTTATTTGGGGAATTTCTTATTTTTAGTTCTGATAAGCACCTTATTGCTTTTCAGTTCCTTTCACTTAGCTCTGATATAAATGTTGCTGGTAGACATGGTTTTGCTATTTAGTTACTGAATTTGTTTTTACATGAGAATTTGGATATTTCAAAACTACCATGTTCGGACCCAGCAGCTCCGGGCCCGCCGTGCCGTGTTTCCAGCGGAGTGAGGAACATGTGGCAGGCGGACCGGACCCAGCAGCTCCGGGCCCGCTGTGCCATGTTTCCAGCGGACTGGGGAACGTGTGGCGGGCGGACCGGACCCAGCAGCTCCGGGCCCGCCGTGCCGTGTTTCCAGCGGACTGGGGAACGTGTGGCGGGCAGACCAGACTCAGCAGCTCCGTGCCCTGCCGTGCCGTGTTTCCAGTGGACTGAGGAACCAGTGGCGGGCGGACGGGACCCAGCGGATGTGGCCCCGCCGTGCCTTGCTTCCGGTGGACTGAGGGAGCAGCACGCGCACCGGCTGCAGGGTGCAGTCCATTTCCAGTAGACTGAAGGCTGCCCAGCAGCCCACTATATCCTGGAGCTGTGCAGTGAGGAGTCAGACATAGAGGTAACTCATAAGCTCAAAGTATCCACTATAGAATCGAACAAACCTTTTTATCTTATTTACTGTGTTTAATACTGATATTGGCATTTATTGTATTATGGTAACAAACATGATGTAATTGTTCTGCTCAAATACCTACCATGATGTGTCAGGAGTGAGAACTCTCAAGGGTTATTACAGATTCAAGGAGGACCCCCCAGGAAAGTGCTGCTTCCAAAGGGCCCCAGATAATACAAAG
>PVIC010025236.1:0-25463 GCA_004025085.1 Thryonomys swinderianus
AACTCAGGTCCTTACGCTTGCGAGGCAGGCGCCAGAACCACTGAGCTAACCCTCCGGCCCAACAGAGCAACTTTTAAAAAGCTAAACCCATAAAAACTATCTCGAATATATTATAGATGTTCTAGAGATTGTATTTTCCAGTACCTTAACCACTATCCATATGTGATTATTTAAATGTAAATTAAAGAAAACCAAATTCAGATTCAGAACTTTTAGTTCTTCCAGTCATATGCCAAACACTCACCTGCCATTCATGACTACTGGCCACCTACTGGACATAACAAATTATTGGGTATTCCACCATGGCAGAATATTCTGTTGGACATTGCTGCACTAAATATACCTGTTCATGTCTCCCTATTCCTTATTTTATTGTTTATAATTACACAGTCATGCACTGCAAAATGACATAGTCAGTGCTTGACTGCCTGTACACATTGGTCCCATTTGATTATATCAGAGCTGAAAGATTCCTGTTGCCTAATGACATCCTCTTGTCATAACATCATAGGGCAACACATTACCCATGTATGAGAGAACAGTACATTCAATTACATATAGAATGTAGCTCTTGACAGTGATGATAGATGACTATATTCCTGGTTTATGTATACACTACCTATTATAACTTTATCACTGTTTTACACTGAACTCTTTTTACTCCCCTTTTTAAAATGTACTGTACAGTGATTTTCTGTGTTATACCAACAGAGCTGCATCCCATCTGTGTTTACTGCCTTTTCCAGTGGGGGACTCTGTTGAGTGGCTGACACACCATCTATGTTTGGTGGGTCCACTTTGTGATGTCACACTGCGATGGATTGGTCCAATGACATGTTTCTCAGAACTCATTAAGCAGTGCATGGCTGTGACTGTTGTAAAACACAGTGACAGATTTTTATACTAGCACGTGTGTAGAAAACATACTAAGCATTTAGACAAGCTGTGTTAGTCTACTCATACTTCGGGAATAAAATCCCATGGACTGAACATCTGGAACAGCAGAGATTTATTTCTCAGTCCTCTGGAAGCTGGAAATCCAGGATGCAGGTTCTGGGCAGGCATGGGTTCTCCAGAGAGCCTCTCCATGCCTTGAAGGTGGCTGGGCACCTTCCTACTCTGTCCTGACATGATCTTTCCTCTTTATGTACATGTCGGGGACTCTCTTCCTTCAAGGACAGAGCATATTGAGTTAGAGCCTTTCCCTTTTGGATCAAATTTAATCTTAGTTAATGTTCAGAGGTTCTGTTTCCCAATAAATTCACGTTGAGGATTAGGGTGTCAATGCCTGAAATTTTGAGGAAAAGAAATTCAGACCATAAAGGATACATGTCAAATGTTTATCAAGCAAGCATACAATGTGTATCTTTTTTACCCTATTCTATGTATGAAGAAACCATGACCGTGATGAAAGGTTATTAGTGGTGAGAACTGGTATTCAAATTATGCCTTTCACATGATGCATGTCACAGACTTTCTTAAATACATGGATTTCTTATGCATGATTAAAAACAAATATTATCTTTCAGAATCATATTTATTCCTTCCCCTCATTACATAGGGATGTGAGTAAAAATGAGAATTAACTTGTGTAATATACTGGTACAAATTCCCCAATGTTATGTGTGATTGTGAGATGTATATAAAATGTACCAATAAAGAATTCAATTTAAAATAAAATATTAAATCTACATTTTAGAAATAGAAATTCCAAGACAATTTATATAACTGAGAGAACCCATGTCTTACAAGATTAGAGTGGAACCATGGACCACAGACTGTTTTTCTTAGCTATTAACATTTTTTAAATGTGCATGACTGGACTGGAGATTTAGCTCAGTGGTTCAGGCGCCTGCCTCACAAGAGCAAGGTCCTGAGTTCAATCCCCAGTAACCACATACAATGCTGGGTGTGGAGACTCATGCCCACCAGCAATCAATACCATATACCACAGTGCCAGGCGTGGTGGCTCATGCCTGTAATCCCCGCACTCGGGAGGCAGAGGCAGGAGGATTGCTGAGTTCGAGGTTTGTCTGGGCTACATAGTGAGCTCAGGGCCAGCCTGAACTACAAAACAAGACCCTGTCTCAAAAAACAAAAACAAAAAAATATGCATGACTGTATAGTCAGGTTCACGGCAAAGCAGGTACTACATGATGTAAGATAAATGTATGTGTATATACATAGGAATTTCAGAATGAATCATTGAATATTAGGAGGACGTAGGTTTTGAATATTAGATAATTTTACACATACTACAATTCATATAGACAGGTCATACATATTGATTCTACAGAAAAAGCAGCACAGTTTTATAAAAATATTGTGCTTATATTTCTTCCTGTCATTAGTACAAAGTTTATCACTGAAACTATTATTAATACATTTCTTATACTTTGAATGCTTTCCAAACCTTCTTTGGCGTAACAGTATTCGAACCGAGCTGCTTGCAGTCATTCTGCCAAGATGTGTGAGAGGTGTCGGGTAGGAACTATCTCCCGCTTATCTGATCAACATTGAACACTGTGACTTAGACAATGCTATTATCTTAATACTGTTCCTGAGTGATATTCTCCAGAGACTTCTGACTGCAGAATGATTTTTTGGTATAAAGTGACCTAATTAGGAATTTTTAATTTTTATCCATTTTAATAATTTCTTGGCTTTAATAACTGCCAAAGGAGATTTGTGTGCATAATTCTCCACCTGAAACATTAGATTTTAAAATGGAAGTTTGACCCAATCATGCTTTCAGACTACATGTGAGTCTACTGTACACTGGGAGAAAATATTTTAAGTTTTTAATCAGAATAAAATGAAGCAGAAAACATTTGAATGTTCTAATCAGAAAGGAAAAACAGGATTTAGAAGGACTGGTGCCATTACTGCCAGACAGCTCAAGCTGCAGGCATTTGCTTATAGCAAGTACAACCTATGTGGGTCAAAGCATCTTCTGTGCTTTATTTACTTCAGATGATAACCACAAATCTTGCACTATTTAATATTTTTTAGAGGCAATTCTGAAACGTTTTCAAAAACAGTCTTTTAGGAGAACAAGAAACAATGCATGCAACCACTAAATTTGAAGTTGGCAATTTAAGTGACATATTAAAAAATGTAAAAATTCCTGCATTTTCCTGAAATGTTTTAGGTTAAAAATATTTCTATACAAGAATGATATAAAAATAAGGTAAGACTTTTTGAATTCTAATATATGGTATACAGTGATAGTGAACTCATGGCACATGTATTTCTTTTATGAAAAAAGATGTTAATGAGAGGATTTTTTTTTAAACTAAAAATTCAGTATTCGGGTTTAATTGCAGTGTTGGCACTTTATGATAAATAAGTGGATTTGGGGTTCTAGTTTGGACACCTGTCTCTAAAAGTTTGCTATCACTGGAATAGAATCTTTTAGAATCAGTTAATTTATGTTTTATGAGTGATTTAATAGCCTAGTTAGGATTTTTAGGTGTGAGGATACTCAGATGTGACAATATTTCACGGCAACTGTCAAAGAAGAGTCCCACAGTCATGGGCTTGCTCACAGCTGTGGGGCTGGTGTTTGCCAAGTCACACCACTTTCAGAGTTTACTAGGGTTTATTATTGGCTGAAGTGCAGGTTGGTAGAAAAACTTGAGAACTGATGTAGAGTCATGCAAAACAACTCTAATTCAAAAGTATATAATCTATTCTTATATAATACTCCATTGGTGTTTGGGAACAATTTTCTATTGAACCAAATAAAATTTGTCTTGTTTTTTTTCCTCATTGTTTGAGGAATATGAACTGTTGGATTTTTGGTTTTTTTCTTAGCTTTTCTTTTTAAATTACTCTGTAGACTTTGTCTAAATTTACCTATCTCTCTCAGCTTCAACTTATGTGGCTAGAAGAAGAATGTCTTGGCTCCTATTTATGATTATTTCAACAAAATGTTGCTAGGTGCACTGAAAACTTTACAGAAGGTGATACATTTAAAATGGATCACTCTTCTTTTTGTTTTCATAAGGCTTAAGAAAGGAATTTTCTCAGGGGAAGGAGAGAAAGTTTCTTGCCCCTTTAAATCTTCTCAGAACTAATTCATAGAAATTCTTTAATACCTAGTTAGCAATGAAACTTTCATTATTTTTCTACAGGAACCTGGAAGGGCTGGGCATGGTGGCACCTGGCTGATTGAGGGGACTGTGGAAGGGAAGTGGTCACAACAGAATAGTCTTGATCACTTCCTTCCAGCCTCCTCTCACAGGAAAAGGGTGCAAGGCCAGTGAATGACTTTATCCCCCAAGATTTTATAAAGGAATCATATTCTCATTTACTTGAAAAAGTAAAAATACTTGAGAGGTAAATGGTAACTACAAAGAGAAATTTTATGAAATGCCACAGTTCCAATTATTTTTCATTTACAGTTGCTTTCTTATTATAATTTCCTAACACCTTTCCCCTCCCCATCAAAAGAAGAAGTGAATCTGTTTTTCTCTCCTACTCTTGCTTAAAGTGTCTATAAAATACATTTTCAAAACTTAGAGCAGCTAAAGTCATCACCACTGGGACACTGGGATCCAATTCTCAGCTTTCTTCTTTTTTCTCAGTGAGCAAATCAAAATTATTAAGTTTAAAGGAGCGTAGAGCAGATTTCTCTTTGGAATATATTGTGTGGGACTTGGAGACAAAGTTTTCCACTCAAAGTGTGTGTGTGTGTGTGTGTGTGTGTGTGTGTGTTTATGTGTTCCCATAAAAACCAAGTAAAAGAGCTTTTCAGGATATTTTCTAACCCTTTTCTAGCAAACTGCTCTTGTGAAGATTTCTACAAGCAAACTGTTGTTTATGGGTCGAAGTACACAAAGATATTTTATGAATATTATTTAACTCTTAAGTTCTTAAGGGTGAAATTCTGCTTTAATTCCAGAATGAGCTGTACAATAAGTGCTCACCAAATACTTACTTTACAATGTTCATCTGCCTCTGTATCTCATTAGCTGAGGCTGAATCAGTTCCAGGCTCAGACTCATAACACTCAGACTCATATTCCGTGGACCATCCTCATTGTGATGCTAGGATGTTCTTGGTTCCATCGTCACCGTGGGCTACGTGGAGTTGGTGGCCAAGTCCCTGGCCAGTCAGGTCTGGCTTCTTTAACCAGCAGTCTGGAGTGGTATTGGCAGGAATGGTGGGAAAGAGGCTCTTACTCCTGGTGAGGTAAGCAGAGTCCTGTTCCACACACGCACAGAAGGAAAAGAAAAAACATCATTAATTCAAATGAACACTAATGGAAAACATCAAACTCTCTTCAAGTGCTTTTATCATTATTATTTAAATTAAACACAAAGTTGAGTTTAAATACTGATGCAATTTGAATGAAGCAGTCAAGAAACATCATGGTGCTAGAGTGTGAAAAAGTTTCAGATTTAATTTTGGATGCATGATTTTTGCTTAATTTGATTTAATGTTAACTACAATGATGAGAAAATACAAAAAAAAAAATTTCCCCGTACTTCTGTAAGTGTGAGAACAATTGATATCACCCTGCTTGTCAAATTCAATAGCACTACTAAAAAAGTTTTGCTCCAAAGTTAAAATAATATCAAAAAGCTGGAAAACACCGTCATCACTGCAAAATATTTGCATTTTAACTTCCAAATTGAATGTCCACCTAAAAAGAAAACTTTTTTGAAAACCCCAGGAACATTTCCCTCAGAGTCTTGAATCATATTCCTAGAGAGACCATTGATTTAACATCTTTTTATTAGAATATTTCCATACTGTGCCAAGAACTAGTCTAGGCCCTGAAATCATTGAAAAATATAGAAAGAAAGTGCTAACCTTGTTGAAATTCAGCTCGGGGGGAAAAACAGATAATAAATACAATAAATGAGTAAATAATACAGTGAGGGGATAAGTATTCAGGAGAAAACTAACCCAAGGAGTGACAAGACGGAGAGCCTGAGGGGGAGAGGAAATGCTGCTACGGGGAATGTGTATGTCAGGAGTGGCCTCGCCTGGGGGTGACAACTGAGCAAAGATGTAAGTACATGCAGAGCCTTCCGGGCAGTGGACAGAATAAGCACAAAGCCCCCAGGCAGGAACTTGCCTGAAGGGTGCTAGGAACAGCAACAAGTCTGGTGTGAATGGAATAGCATGAGATGTCACCGGAGAGGCCTTGGTGAGCCACTGTAAAAAACAGCGCCGATCCTCTGTGTGAGACAGGCCTGTGGGAGGTTTCGTGCAGAGAGGTGTGTGGCACTGATCCGTGTACAACAACGCTGTGGTGTTGGGAGGGGGGAGGAGATGCAGGTAGCACGGTGTGTGTGTGGAGCTTCCTTAGGAGTCCTTGGAGTTTGCCAGCATTTGGTTATGTGGCTTGGGTCAGGACAGGAGCAGTGGAGGTGTGAGATGTGCTGTTCTCACCCAATTCCAAACCTTAGCACGTAGGATTTGCAGAGCTCTGTCGGGTGTGAGGGGAGCCCAGTCAGTCACTAACTCTTGACTGGGAATGCCTTTTCCCCTAGAGAACACAGCAGGCATCTGGTGGGTGTGTTTCCAAAAAAAAAAAATGTATACAAAAGAGACATGAGCTGGAGTTAGTGTGGCCAGTTGAAGGAGAAGAAGCTGGCCCTCTAGAGCGAGGGCAGGCACGTGACAAGGCTCACAGCAGCCCCGAGCTCAGGCCAGCATCTCTCATAGACTCACTCTGGTTCAGATCTACGTCCCTTCATCAAGCACCTGCCTGATCTCCTGCCAGAGGATGGGGTGAGGCGCAGGACTGGGGGCTGTTCTGAGCACATCCTGAATCTCCTGGCTTAACAGGTTGCACCCAATGACCCCAGCCACTCTGCCACGCCCTAACCTCCTGCCTCAGATAGAAGCCATCCTATGACGCACAGGGTGGGCTCCCACAACAAGCAGGCTTTCACAACCTGTATCCACAGTGCTGACATCGAGAAACTCTGGACTGAGCTCTTCATCCTGAGCAAAGGAAGGATAGAGCTGAGAGTGAGCCAAAGGGGAGGCTGCTGGGGGGAACCCAGTGGCGTCATGAGCCCCATCTCTGTCCCTTTGAAGTGCTCCCTAGATTTCCAAGAGGCCAGAACAACAGAGCAAGAGAAAGACTCAAGCTCGTGCACTCTTATTCATGTTTAAGTGATTCCCTTAGAAATTAAATTCCTGTGGAATGGAGATAGTGCCTCCAAGTATTCCTGTGTTATCTACGAGGCTTAGCGTGGGTTCCAGCATTCGGGTGTCATGATGAAAGCGTGAAGATAGTGAACATATTTTCTGCCTGCTAGACTGGAAAGAACTCAGGAACAGAAAAAGGAGAGATTATTTAGCGTCTTCCCGTTTCTTTCTTTTCATAGTTTGGATCCAGTACCACAACCCCATACTTCCCCCTGCAGCATTTCTGTGGCTTAGGATGTCCTCACAAGACCATCCCGGAAAATAATAGGTTTCTTTCCTTGACCTAGCTCTGGAAAAGACCCCCATTAAGTGCAGGATCCCTGCATCTGAACAAGCAAATCCAAAGGCCGTGAAATGTGTGGCCGGGGAGAGCGGCCTTGTGACTTCTCAGCCAGGCTTTGTGGGTTGCACAGGAAAATGGAATGTGCTCAACCTAAGAGTTTAAGTTCTTTCACTCTACTGTTGAGAGCCTGAAATTGAATTTCTTAATTAACTTCTACATTGAGATTGTCCCTCTTCCCCTCAACCCCAGGGGAGGAAGCTGATCATTAAATACTTTAGTCCTGTCCACCAGCTACGAAGCAAGGAAAATGCATGTGCAAGTGATGGAATGAATTCTCGTATTTTAGTTAACATGCTCAGTGTTCTGTTTTTATTTCCAAAGTGTCCGTTGTTTCTCTTGAAATACCATTTTTAAAAGTTGCCTTAAAATTGATCTTTCACATAAAAATAATAGGGTAATTGATTCTGAGCTGCTGGCATCAGTAACCTATGCATTCAGGGCTGCAATAGCGGGGTAATTTGACTCAGGGAAGAGGGGTCTTGGCTGGATTTGGGGAACAGAAAACATGTTCTGGGGGCTCTTTGAAGACCTGCTAGTAGACATCACCTTCCTTTATTTTTAGAATTTCAATTTTTGGTTCCTTTGGTATTTTGAGAGTTTCAGTTCATCTTTACTTGTGCCCCTTTTATTAAAGTTTCAGAAACAGGAAGCCATAGTCAAGTCCATGGTGCATGTGACCTTTCTTACTTCTTACAAAGCATTTAATTGTAGCATTTAAATTGATCATCAGCATTACAAGGATAACTGGTGCATGTTAAAATCCTGAGAAGTCACTGAGACAGATTTTGCCATAAACATGTCTTTAACTGAAGTGGACATGTGAATGCTTTCTTGAATCAAGGATAAGGAATGAAAACTGTCAGAAATATACGATACAGCTTGTGACTGGTCAACAGTCAGCATAAGGAGAGCTGTTGAGCTTAATCCCTGGGGCTGATACCTAAGGAAGGTTGGGAGGAGTGGAGCATATTGGTTTTCAGTGTTCTTCTGGTATATCTTTTCCCTCCAGTGGTGAAAAGGAAACACCCCCTAATGCAAATCTGTTGTGGCTGTTCATTGTAGTTACATGATCCTCCTTTATTTTCTGACTCTGTGTTTGACGAATTTTCAAAAACTACAAGGTACATGAAACTTTGATTTATCAAATGTGCAGATTCTCCATAATTTCATCTCATCTTCTCTGTTTCACCTCTAATATTTGTAAATTATTTTATTGAATTCTCTATCGATAATCTAAGTAAAAACTTGTGTTTTTCTGTATCCAGAGTCATAATCAACAGTTATCATGAAAGTCAAATAAAAATGCATTAAATAGAAGAATCTCTTAAATTACCCATGGAGACATCTGATTCTCCTAAAACTTTCAGTTGTTTAATTGCAATTTTCTTTATATGTGTCAAGAAAGAAAGAAGAAATATGTTTAAACTGAAGTTAAAATATCTGGACACATAAAAAGTGACCTCCCAACAAGATAGGTAAAGAAAGGCAGAGTTTTCATTAAGAGTAAAGTAAATCCTGAAGATCTTTCACAAACGGAAAAGTGGCCAAGCTGAGGGCTGATTGAAGGGACTATCCAGGATTATGTCTGCAGACACCCTCCAATTTCATAGCCTTCTTTGGCAATTAGTCTGAAAACAAAAGCAAGCAAATTAGCATGCAGTACATTTCTTATTAAACTAGACTTGCCCTACCCTCTCCTCAAGGTTTTAGTTGGTTTACACTCAGAATGTAGCTTTAGATTTTCACCAGATTTATGATTTGTAATTTTCTCTGTCCTCAAACTAAAAACAATGAAGGAGAAAACAGTGAAAAATCTTATTCAACAATTAGAACTTGAAGGCTTTCTGGAAGTGGGCAGCCAGCTCAAAGGAGGTACTTGTGAATTAAAAGAGACTACTTGGAATTGACATTATGTGGAGGTTAAAACAAGTTGCTGGTGGGGCAGGAAAGACCAGAGGAAGTTGGCAGGAAATTACAGTGTGTTTTCAAAGTGCTGTATCTAAATACAGACAAATACCAGCTATTATAGTAGCACATATAAGGCACTAGGGATCTCTTCAGAGAATAAGCTCTCACCTGAGATCAAAGGATGTCAGTGAGTTTAGTAGGAAGTGCCCAGGTGACTGTCCTCATGAGGGGCATGGGATTTCAGTATCTGCCATGTTTGCAGGTGAGAAGAAAGCTTAGGAGACAGCACTAGGGGGGTCAGGAGGACCCTTTTTGAGCAGTCTTGTCACTCATCACAACCCAAAGAGATGGAACATGACCCAGAGAACCATGGGGACCATAGACGCATATTAAATTGTACACTGAAATACTGGGTATGCACTCCAGAAAATGGCTGTGGCTTTAATTTAGAAAAGAAGAAAAGGGAAGGGCTAATGGAAGGAACTTGGTTATGAGTCTGAAGTGCGATGAAGGCAGAAATTAGGAGGAATGAGAGCCTAGGTCAGTGATGGTGGAACTTTTAGAGACCACATACCCAAACTACAGCCCTAAACCCACTTATTTATTGAAAAGTGCCAATGCTGCAATTAAACTTGAATGCTTAGCTGCTGTGGTGATGCTGGGATGACTTGGCCCACAGAGAGGCACACCTGCTGAGGGATGCATGCCGTAGATTTGCCACCACTCATCTAGGTATAGTGGTAGGATATCTTGCTTTCCCATTGTGTGCCTTTCTCGTTATGTGATCACTAAGTGACAGAATTTCTCTAGGATACTCGGGATAGAGGTGAGAATGGTCCCAGTTCACGACTCATGTCTCCTAGTCATGACTAGGTGGACAGATACTAGGAATGCTAAACTTTCCCTCTGTTATACCTGTCCCCAGAGAGATAGCACCTCAAAGTAGAATCTGCATTTCAGACTCAAGTTTTCTAAAGAAGCAATATAAATTTATTTAACTGAGAAAAATCTGACACTATTTTATAATCGGACACTATTCCACAAGCCTGATTTAGATTTCAGGGACACATGTAAAATTAGAAATTCATAGTATATGTTGTTTAGAGAATGGGGCAGACAGCAAGTAAATAGACTTACTGTCAACACTCTGGGGCAATCAGACACGTGAGACATCTTGGTTGACATCAGATGAGGAAGAGGAAGTTAGGAGGGGAAGTACAGGCAGTGTGTGACAGCAGAAGTGCTGTTAGAAAGAGGAAACAACTTGGGCTAGGATTTGGCTCAGTGGTGCCATGCTGCCTTGAAAGCTCAAGGTCCCAAATTTGATACCCAGAACCAGAAAAAAAAAGAGGAAATCATTATCAATAAATATGCAAGTGTGAAAACCTGTGTGAAAGATAAAAAGATAGACTTGCATTAGCCCTGCACTGCGAGCACAGTAGGAAGTAGGAGAAGGCTCAAGGTGTTCATATATTTCACTGGACTCAACTCTGTCCAGAAGACAGTTATGCAAACATAAGTTAACACATCTGCTGCCTCATGCAGGAATGTTTCAAACACAATCACTATAAGAGATGTAGTATATACAGCAACTCAGGAAAAGCAGCCCTTAAGGGTAAGCTGAGTTCTCCATTTGCATAGGGACATTTGTCAACAACTTCCAGTGGTCCTCAGGACAGGTCCCCAGAGCCCTGATCCTCACGAGCCAGGGAAAATGAGAGAGGAGACTGGGGATGTACCTCGAGTGGTACCAGGCCTATCATGGAAGCACAAGAGCCCGAGTTTGATTCCCAGTATAAAAGAAAAGGGGAGTGAGCCAAGGAGGGAATTTGTGTGAGTACTGAAGCCTTTAAGTGTACCCGAAGATCAATTTTCCTGCTTCAATACAGTGCCCTGGAACACAGCTATGCTTCTGTCTGTGAACAGCCAGGTGTGTTTGGGTGTGTAGAGGGGCTCAGTGTGGATCACAGTAATTGGCAATGCAGCAACACGAAGGAGGAAGACAGGGAGATGGGCAGAATTCTCAAGGTTGCCTACTTTGTATTCGCTCCACATTTAGGGGAGCATAAAAGGCCTCTACTTGTCATTTACTTGATATAAATTGTTAGAATTGCAATTTGCCCAAGGTGTTTGGAACTGTGAAAGTGCTCCCTTAGCCAATTCAAATAAAACCACTCCCCAATTACCAACACTGCAAAAAGGAGAAAGCTGTGGGCATATCGCATTAATACCTTCTTGATCTCCTGCATAGTTTATGCTCTGAACCTAATCAGCTAAGCAGATGAGAACTGAACTTACTGCACCTTTTTTTCTTTTTTCGTATCTTTTTTCTTGGAAAATGGCATTATAAAACCAGAAAGGAGGCAAGGGAAGTACTTTTAGACTACCAAGTCATCATGAACTGATTACTACCACTTCTCTCAAAATACTGGCTTCTCTTCAGACCAGACAGTAACTCAGAACTTCATTGTTTTCTTACCTGAAAGTTTGCATTGTCTTCTAAACCAAGCCTAGTACTTCTGTGGCCTGGACAGTTCACTTTATGTTTCATAAAGGGTGCTACCAAGCCAAGCTGATCCTGACCTTCCCATGCTTAGAATCTTCCCATGGTCCCTGTGACCTTGTACAGTAGTTCATAAATAGAAGCAAGCACCGAGGATGAAAATGTAAGTTTCCATGGATGAGGGCACAGGTGTGTGTTTGATGGAAGCATCCCGAGGGCATTCTAATGGGCATACTCAGTCAAGAACAACAGTCCTACAGTAAAATACTTAAATTATTTTGACAGATGGAGGTCTTCATTTCTGGCCCCCTACCTTAGACCTTCCCATGTGATATTTTGTAACTTTGTTTCAATACGTTTAACTCAAGAACCATTTTTTATGCTTCGGTACCTTTGCACTGGATGTTACCTCTGAACTGCCACCTCTTACCTTGAGTCACCCACCTGGAAAAAACTAACCATTTTCTTTAGCATTCCTACATTTCCCAGCAATAATATGATTTTTGAAGTTTTCTAATATATTTTGTCCATAGGTCCATTATAGCAGCTATTGTACTATGTTTGTTAGTATCTTTTCTTCTAGAAAATCAAATTTACTACTTCTATTTTCATATTGCAGTAACTTGGCTCAAAGTAAACAGTAAAATACATGTATGTGGAATGAAAATATCAGTTAAGGATATGTGAATAAGTAGAAATGATTCAACACTGTTTTGGATGAGGGAGAGTTATATATGCAAAAGACTTTTGTGGAAGACTTTTGTGTTGGAGCTGTGGAAAGAGAGCTTCTTTTTCATTGTGAATACACTTCCTTTTCTTCTGGAGACTCCAGAATTTTTTTTTTTTTACATTCCTGCTGCATTGATGTGACTGAGCCTTTGGTATCTTATGCTGAAAACTGAGGTGTAGAAGCTACAATTGAAATCTGGGTTTTCCAGTGGTGACAGATACCTAGTGATGTCTCTACCCATGAAAAAACTGTGGGACACACAGTCTGCAGGACAGGTGCAGAGTGAACTCCAAGAACAGGAACCTTGGAAACAGAGGAATCAGGGTTTGAAGGAAGGGGAAGCTTTTGCCCTGCGCTAACCAACCTTCAAGGTATTCATCCTTGGGGGTCCCGAGACTCTGAATGAAACTTTAACATACAAAATATGAAGGCATTTAAATGAGCACAGCCTAATTTTCTATTCCTAAGAAGAAATCACATCAGAAGACTGTGGACATCAGCCATCGTGCTGGTGTTCAGATCCATTCCATGAATCTGACTAAGCCAGAAACCATGTGAATTGAGTTTCTCTTAAAATGCTTTGCCGTGCCGGGTGGGGGCTCACGCCTGTAGTCCCAGCACTCAGGAGGCAGAGGCAGGAGGATTGCTGAGTTCAAGGCTTGCCTGGGCTACATAGTGAGCTCAGAGCCAGCCTGAACTACAAAGTGAGACCCTGTCTCAAAAAGAAAAAAAAAATGTTTTGTCATGATATTTTATATATATATATATATATAATGACAATTATATATATATGATATATAATGATATATCATATATATATCATTATATATATAAATATAATAGAGAGAGAGAGAGACAACACTGGGAAAAGATCTGAGTGGAGCTGGAATGAACTAGGGAGAGGAAGTGTTTAATGAAGCCACACTGTGGCCAGAAGAGGCTTTTCCTTTGCTGGCTATGAACATCATTGGTTTGTGAATTTCTTTTCACTTTGGAGTCCACACATCCCTGGGGAACTGCAGTGGTTTGGCAACTCTGTGACTTCCTGACTGTGTTCTTGTCATGGTATAGGGTCTGCACAGACAATGCAGGGGGGAATGACTGTATTTGAGGATCCTCCCTACACCTCTCCCACCTTCCATTGGAATTGCAGGAGCTGGTGTTGGCAGGTAAGGTAGGGTCTTTCCCATTGGTCTGTATCAGCCGGGCAAGCTCAGCTCCTCATTTGCTGCGATAGTGTGTTCTGATGCCAGGTGAAAAGAGAGTGTGACTCTTGGTCCCAATCGTTCTGGATGAAGCTGTGTTCGTGGATTTCTCTGTGATGAGCAAACTTTTGATGCTCAGTCTTGATGAGGATGGGTGAGCTATTTATCAACATTGAGAAAGTAGAAATGAAAAATGCTAAATCTTCACATTTTTGAAGGTGGGCTCCTCTTCTTCTTAGATTCAGTATCTCCCCTGCTGATTACTTCTTTCCTCTGTGTCTGTTGGTTGTACATTTTGCAATCATGAGGGTGCAGTAACACAGTGTCTTTACTCCTGTGCTGACTTTCTGTCATCCTGCCTCGAACCTGGGAGAGTGTGTGAGTCTCACCTTTCCAAAGCTACCCAGGGAAGATGGCGCTATTTTGACAGATCATCTTTAGGAAAGGCTTTTTCTACACAGGTGAAGGAGGAGGGTACATAAAGGAAGCCATCTATCTGTCTCAGTCCTGTGACTCTTTGACCTTCCTTCAATTTGGGCTGCACTGAAAATTCCCTCCTGCAGCCCAGAGATTGTCTTTTCCTTGTGCTTCCTCACTGAAGTCGCTTCTTCCTCTTCCTCCCCCTCTGCAGTGGTACAGAAAGCCCTCAAGACATCCCTGGATGCCTACTCACAGGCTCCTTTAAAAAGATGGAAGTGGTTTTTAATCTTTAAACCTGCTTCTTTCACAGACTTATGTGACATTTGAAGTTTGCTTAATGTTTTATGATCTACATTCAACCGTTTCGTTGTGTAGGAAATTGCAACTTCTTTGTGTATTGTTTTTTCTCCCTCTGTTCCTCAGTCAGTGTTCCTCTCTGTCTGTACGATGCCCCTGTTTTATTCAGTGTATGCAAATTTTTAAAGTGTGAGTGAAAGAGAAAGAAGAGAATCAGACTGAGACCTGGAGCTGGAAAAATGCTCATTGGCCATTCTAGGACGACTGTCGCTGTGCTCCTGTGGGGACTTCACAGAGTTCAGAGGACGTGTCTCCGGGAATCACTCTGAGGGCAGGCAGCTCTGTTCTAACTGGAACACTCCATCCCTGAACATCAAAGCCTTTGTCTTTCTTACTGCAGGAGCCCTACGTTTAAAGCCCCTCAGATCCAGTTCCCTGGACTCGCAAAGCATTTTCCCTGAAACATGAACTAACTTTTATGGGAAAGATCTATGAAAGTGACAGAATCACATTTTATTGCAGAGCTCATATGTAATAGGGAATTTCAGAGCGAAAATGTCAGATTCTTTGTTGTTGCTCCCACTGTACAGAAGCTCATGGTGTCTGCCCAGCCTGGGCTCGAGCCACACTCATCAAGCTAGTGGCCTTGAGGGCTAAGCTCCAGGTGCCGAGCAAAGCCGAGGATCTCAGCTTTCATCAGAACCATCTGGAGGCCCGTTCCCCTAGGCCTCATGGCCCCAGTAATTTGCACTTCTAACTCTTTTTTAGGATAGCTGCTCCTGGGGACTAGCAACACACATTAAAGATAATTGTCAAGACTGGGCATGCTGGTATATGCTTAGAATCTCAGGACTCTCAGAAGCTGAGGCAGGAGGTGGCATTGCTTAGCAATGCACTGAGACCCCAACTCAAACACACACACACACACACACACACACACACACACACACAGCAAAGGGCTTGACATGTAGCTCAGTGGGAAATCCCTGGGTTCAATCCCCAATACTGAAAAACAAAATTGTCATAGCAGAAGCATTAATCTTTGTTTTTCTTACTGATAGACTAATTAAAAGGAGGTAAAACGGGCAAATTCAACCAGTCTTGCTGAATAGTCCATCTCACTATTATTATTTCCCCCTGTCAAAGGTATACTCATCACTTTAAGGAGATTATATGCATGTTATCACCTTTCATCTTTGCCAGAGCAACACAAACTCTTGAAACATGATGGTAACAGTAATGTGAAATCACTTTATACTATTCTTTACAAAATAAATGCATACTTACTGCTCTTGTCTGCATAAGATTCATCCCAGCAAAATCCTGTTAAGGACTGGTCCCTGCTGTAACATGTGACAATGTTAAGTGGCATTTTATTTGCTTTCCTTCTTACTGGGCATCTTGTTGTGTGCTGACACCACAATTTAAGATGTTTGTTCGGGCTCTCAGTTTCTAGAGGTTTAGTCCATGATCAGCAGGTTCCAAGTTAGGGCGGGAATGGAAGTGTTTGGCTGAGGAGAGCAGCTCGCTCCAAAGCTGATAGGAAGTAAAAAAGGAAGGGCCAGGGAGGGTACTATAACTTTCCAGGTCACACCCCAGTCACCTGCTTTGAGGACTGGGCCCCGCTTTGTAACAGTAATAGAATTACTATAACCCAATCCCTTCCATAAGTCCCACATCTGCATACATGAGGCTTTGGGGCACATCCAGATACAAACACGACAGGAGGTGTGGGAGGCTTTTAGGGGCTGTCAGTCATGGAACCCTGACCTCAGGAGGATTCATCCTTTGGAAGTCAGTTGGATCTCTCAGAAGAGGATTCATTACTGAGAGTGAGAGGTCTTGTGAAGCAGGCTAAGCATCTCTGTTCATGTCACCCCCACTCCACTGCCATGTTCCCTCCACTATCATGGTGCTCTCACTAGAAGGTCTGAAATGAAAGGCTAAAATGAGCCTCTTTTCTTTGCAAATTCCTCAGTGTGATATTGAAACATAACACAGAAAATAGACCAAGACACATGCCTTATCTAAACCTACCTCTCTTTGCAATTTCCATAGTGAATGGTATTTGTATATTTTATAGATAAAGAAGTTGAAACCTCCTCTAATTTCACAGGATACTTAGAGTCACACCACTGGTAGACATAGATACAGCACAGACATGTCTTTCTGATTCCAAGTCCTACATTCTACTGATAGAGGACCCATGGTGAAAATTAGTGACCTTCCATCATAGAAGGATATGCCGGTCTACTACCTACTACTCCGCAGGATGTGTTATTACTAGCCCCATAGTTCTTCGGTCAGTTTCGCACATTCACTGGCTAGTATAACCATCCAGAATCAGCCTGAAGCATCTCACAGAGGCAGAGTTTTTGTTAGTTTGAGAATTCCTCATGGGGAATGAGGACTGACACAAGGCCGAAAGTAGCCACAAGTAAAAGTCCAGGTAGCCAATTAGAGTTGTCCAAAACTATTCCCACATGGGAAGAAGGAAGAGGAAACAATTTGTAACTAAGAAGTGAGACTAAAAAAGATAGTCTTAGAGTTTATTTTAAAGATGGGTAAAAAGGTGAGGTTGATCATTCTTCTTTGGCAGGAATTAGAGCCAAAAAGTTACCTGTAGTAGAAAGAGGAAAACAGTTATGTAAGCAAAAAGCAAGTTGGGAAAAAGTAAGGTAAATAAATCTTAAGGCAATAATGAATGTGATCAGAGTTTTGTCATGGGAGTCAGGGGAGAATGCAAACAAGAAATGAAAGATGTGTCTTCTGGCCTGTCCGGCTCCCTCAGAATATCCTCTGTACAAAAGTATAAAGGTTCAGCACAGACTGTGGAGTGGCAGGAAGTACAATGAGCAGGTCAGAGGACCCAGAAAGTAGCTAACAGAATATTGTGCGAAAAACCTTGGTTACAGCCCTGGGACCCCCACCAAAAAACATGGAAAGTGCTATGAGAAGTCAGATTTTGATATAAGCTTATCTGGATATCCTTCCAGGAAGAGATTTTGTGTGTCATAGATAAAGTTGATGAGATTGACTTCTCCAGAGAGGCAGGCACCACCAGCAGGAAGATCCAAATCCTGAAAAATGACTCCACGTGCTCATCCTGCAGGCTCATGACAATTATGTAAGGACTGAGTGGAGACTGACATGTGTATGTGTGATGTGCTTCACCTGACATTACACTGAGCTTCGGCATGCTTCTGGCTCCTCTTGTCCAACAAAGCCAAGTTGCCTGGCTGCTTGAACATACTCCTGATATTCACAAGTGTCTGCAGGCAGGAGCAGTGCCGCAGGATGTGAGAGCCAATCCCCTTCATCTGTGATGATGCTTGCTTCGAAATGCATGTCTCACTCCTGCACTTGGTCCCAGTTCCGTGGCACTATCTCCTGCTGTTAGGGAAAAGACGCCTGGAAGACTGCAAAATTAAAATGGCAAAGTAATAAAAAAAGAGTTTCCTAAGTTATAAATAATTGATGATGATTATAAAATCGGTGATAAGTTTTCATTGCATGTTTGATTGATATGGCAGTTATCATAGCAACCTTGAACAGAATGCTCTTGTGAACAAGATAATTTATCTCACTGAGTCTGTTTCTGCATAAATATTTTAAAATGAGGGGCATAATAAATCTGTCCACAGCATACACACAGTGGGCTGCCAGAGATGCCACCTGTTTAAGGTTTTAATGAACTGCTCTGCATTCACCAGAAAGCCACATCAAATTAATGCTGACATGTTGCTTTGCTGCTGCTGTTCGTTCGTATTCCTGGAACTCTGAGAGATCATTTTGCAAAGTCCTCTAAATGGGGCAACTCTGATCTTCTCAGTGGAATGCAGCAATAACTGAAAAGCAAGCTCCTCCAGAATTTCTGTGTCTGTCTGAAGCTCCACTTGGACCTGGGGTTTTGGTTAGGAGAGTTGGTAAGGGGGAGTCAGAACTGCAATGAACTGGGAGAAAAAGGTGTTGGAGAGGCACCAGGAAGACTCAGTGTTTGTCTTGGTCTCCTGCTCTTGCCTGCTGGCTACTCTGGCTGCTGAGAACCCATTTGTGGGCCATACTGCGCACCTCCCAGCCTGGAACTGGACAGAGCCAGGAGGGGAATGGTGATCCAAGTAGGCCATAGCAGGCCTCACAGGGCTGATGTAACTTTCAAAATCTGAGACAGAGTGATGTCTTCTCATTGCCTAAGTTCCTTGTCCTTATTTCTCTCAAAAGAAGTAGTTGTTTTGAGAAACAATAGCATATTAAGGAAAGGACCTCTGATTTCCTATCCCAGTGCCACTGAAAGACACAGATCCCCACAGGACTTGAGAAGTAGTAGCACAGGAAAGACTAACAGAGCAGCAGCTTCCCCAAGGCTGGATGGAAGAAGGCTCTCGCTGTGCAGGGAGGAAGGGCCCTTCCTGGGGCTGCACAGTACTCACACTGGGCAAAGTGATTCTGAGCAGGTGTTTCAGTTTTTATGTTTTTTTTCAAACAGTATGCACCATAACTTCTGCACAGCATGGAAATCCTCTGAGTACAGGAGTTCCTAGCAGACCAAGGGTGTTAACAAAATTTAAACACACATGCTCTCATCCTTTTATCTGCCTTAGTCTGTGTTGGAATGTTTACACACAAGGATCCATTGCATAGTTCTGAACCTGGAAGACATGGCATGTTTCATGTGCGCCATCAGGAGGTTGGGGTGAGACAGGCTTAGGTTGGCTGTGAGACCTAGTGAGGCACACGGGCTATACTTCCCTGCTGTCTGTAGTGGGACAGCCAAGCAACAGTGGGCTCCTGAGTGTATTTTGCATTCAGAAGAGATCTTTTGGGGGCCTTTGGACCTACAGGCCACTAGGATATATTCATCCTGGCCCTGCCTCTGCTCTCTTGATGGGGAGATTTCCAAAAAGTAATTAAATTTATTGGTGTGTTAGGTATATATTATGACCTCATTCATTGGGGATTTGTACCTGTACATGATACATCTTAGTTCTTGTTTCTTCCCCATTTGTCTTTCTTTCCTTCTTATGAAAGCTTTGTTTCCACTTTTCCTTTTTTCTCATTTTTTCATTCCCTTCTTTCCTTTCCCTCACCCCCACTACTTTCCCTTCCACTTTAACCTTTGTTCCAATTTCACATTCTCTATTATACATTTTGGTCTTCATGTACACTTTCAGTTCTGGATGTTTAACCAAGAACTGTTAAGGACCCTTTGATAACACATCCAGGATACAACACTTTTAATCTCTGAATTTCTTCTAATAGTGTTCTTATAAAAGAAATGAAGTGCAGATTTTTTGGCTAAGAGCCAGTGATGTCAATGAGCATATGCAGGCTGTTTAAATCAAGAATACACTTAACATTTTAAGTATCAGAAAAATAAACATGATTTAAGGATGTGTTGGAGTTCAATACTGATTTTCAATTTTTTAAGATAAGTTTTACAAAATGAATTTTAAAATGATTATATCCAGGGGAAATCAAAATTAAAATTTAGCATCATCGGCTAAAGTCATAGGTTCAGTACCCACATTTGTTAAAGGTATTGATTGGTGGATTTTACTGAGATTAAACCTAGACATTTTGCATTGGTCTATATTCCCAGTTCTTCCTCCCTCCCTCCCTGCCTCCTTCTCTTCCTTCCTTCTCTACTTTCTTTTTCTTTTCTCTTTCTTTCTCTTTTTTTCCTTCTCTTTCCTTCTCTCTCTTTCCATCTCTTTCTATCTTTCCTTCTTTCCTTCTCTCTCTCTCTCTCTCTCTCTCTCTCTCTCTCTTTCACTTAAGCATAGGGTTTGCTAAGTTGTCCAGGCTATGCAGGAACTTGTGACCTTTCTTCTTCACCCTCCTAGGATGCTGAGATTACAGGCATCTGCCACTCTCCCTGACTTCTAGGAAAGAATTTACAAAGAATATACACTGAAAGTCACAGACAGACAAAACATTAAGACAAGAAGCAACAATGTGCTTGGAAAAGTATAATAAATATCAGAAAATTTAAAGTTGGTCAGACTGTCATTCCGGGCTGTCAAAGTTGTAAAAAACCATAAAGTTCCTATACATTTTTTTTCAGACTACAAACTCAGTATGAAATTACATGTAGCTATATTTTGTATGGTTTAGACTGATCTGCATTTGAACTTCCTGTTCTGACTGATAAAACATGATTCATATAATTATTAGTCATTTTCACATTTACAGTCAACTGACACAGGAGTTTGCCTCCCTCTCATGTCTCCACAGTGAGCCAGGGCACCACAGCCTCTGTAGAGGTGTCCAGACCAAAGGAGTGATAGTTGTTCCTTCAAAGAACTTCCCTCCACACCTCCTGTCTGTTAGGACAGCATCCTGGTCCTGCTGGTCACTGCTGCTCTCAGTCTATGCTGGTGCTGTCCTCTGAAGTGCATGAAGATTGACCTGCTCCTCTGCATTTCCCAGGACGCCCATTCCAGGGCTGGCCCATGCGGAAGATGGTTGGAATGGGCCCTTTGCTTCCTTGACCTAACCAGGGAGGACTAAACTCAGGGTGGCTGCACACACAGCCCCTCTCCAAGGGCTCAGCAAGTCAAACTCTTCCTTCCCCCACCAAGTCTGGTTTCTTTTCTTTTTTCATCTCATTAAGATTGGAAAGAGGACAGACAAGAGGAAATGTATGGATTCTTCCCAGGTGGAGTTTCTGTTGTGTTCTCAGTCTGAAGTTGTGGATGTTGTCACCCATTTAGAGTTTCTCTCTCTATCTGCTCTCTTCTGAGGAGAGGAGAGGGTTCTCCTGGGGCTCAAGTGTCCTAAAGGCATGGGACAGAAAGAGAGCTCAGGCAACATGTGCTGTCACCACTGTAATACTGCAGCCCCAGGTAACTGTAACTTTGTCTGGCACGATCAATACCACATGACATGTCCCTATTTAAATGGTCCCATCACCAAGAAACTAGAGAAATCCAGAGGCTTTCCCTACTGTCCTCAAACACGTCTCATTTTAAAACAAAACTTCATTTAATTTAGTTGAAAGTGAAAGGCAGTAAGAATGGTTTCTATAAGCCCCATCTAACACTCAACACATAATCAACCTTTTGCTGAAGGTTTTACAGCCAAAGTAAAACTGGTTACTGAGAGTCGAAAACAGCCCAAGGACCTTGAAAGACATATCTTCTGTTCTTCAAGCCTGGATGTCCTAACAGAGGGGCTGTTAGCCAGAGGGGCCGGGGCTCTGTCTTCTGAATATAGGCTTCCCTGCCCCTGTTGTAAACTCACACAGCACCTGAAGGTGATAAGAGATAAATGGTATGTTTACTTGTTTCAGAATAGAACTGACCATTGGAGGCACTGAGTGTCTCCCCTGGGGAGTCACAGTTAGTAAGCGGCACTAAAGCATGAAAGCGGAAATGTTCTGAAGGCAAGCCCACATGATGTCTTTCCATCACTTTCCGTTTTGCTAGAAATAGCACAGCGTAGATGGCCTTCCAGAGCATGACAGTCCCAACTAATCAGAGAAGAGTCCCAGTGATGGGCCTTCTGCTTTATAGTTTGCTAGTGACTTCCTTCTGATGAAGTGATACATACTGTGGGGAAGAGTCTCATCACACATCTCAGTGGTCCTGGCACCCAGGAGTGTGTTTGGCATGAATATACCAGAGATTTGTACAGGAATTACTGTCAAATTTCATCTAAGTTCTTCAAATATGCAGAAGAACCCTAGGAGAAATTGAAGACTTGAAACTAAAATGCTGTTTCAGTTTTTGACAAATCTGAAAATGTGTTTATCCACATTTCAAAAAAAGAAAAAGGAAGAGAGAAAGAAAAGGCAGTAGTATAAACTCGGAGTTTGTTGTGCTATAAGAAGCCAGCCAGCTCAGCTGACTCCAGCATGAACAACTCGATGTCCTGTGACTTGAGCTCCCAAGTGAACACAGATTTCTGATTTCATTTGAGATGCCAGTGATTTTTCCCTTGTTCTTCCTTCCAAGAAGCACCACAAAGCTAACCACATAATGAGCAGCATTTGATGGCATTAAGCATGATGTAAGCTCAAGCGAGCTTTTGCTAACTCATGTGACATCCAGCTCCCCGCTGCCCTGCCAGGGCCTTTTCCTGAGAGGAAAGCTGGAGCCAGGCCTGGCTGGTTAGCCAAAGATAAGAGCAGCACTGAGCTTACTGAGTGGATCTGGAAACCACAAGCACATCCCAGGAGAGCAGCCATTTTCTCTAAGAAATAGGCAAAAAAAATTATATGTATGGAAATTTAAATGCAATGATTCAGAAAAACTATTTAAATCCTTATGCCAGATGATTGCAGGTAGCAACCCCTCAGGGTCACAATAGAGAAGACTGAGCATACAAACTGTGGAGAAGTTCTAGATCAACCTTGTGAATACATCTTTAATATTTATGGCTTGAATTTCCAACTATATAGCACTTTCATTTAAATAATAAAATGGCTTCTGTTAAAGGGTAGGGAAAAATGAAATAAACATCACAGCTCAGTTGTATTGAGCACTGACTGTTAGAATGACTTACATAGTAGAGATACACAGTCCTTAAGAGACTATGAAAATGCAAGTATGACTTGCATTGAAGAAGAAACCTGTGAGAAGTTAGAGACTTGCACAAGTCACATTTGAGATTACAGCCTAAAATTATGAGGTCTGACTTGAGGGCTCTTAAGCACTCATCCGGAAAGGGGGACCTATTCAGGTGGCACCTGCCAATAGTCAGCTGTGAAATATCAAGAGTGGTGTCCTGGAGCTACCTGGAAATCCAAAATGTAGAAAATCAAAACAATCCTCAAGCACATTGTTCATGAAACTGTATGACCTTCTGCACATCCCCACTTTGAACTCTAACTGGAAAGTACTTTGGTGGTTTATCGTACTTCCAGAAAAACATGCTGTTTCTCATTTGAAGGGGAAGTCCGTGAGTTTTGCTGTGTCAGACCCATGCATGGTAGCATAGCTGGGACAGTGGGGCTCGATCATGTGACCCCAGAAGATTACATGAGGGACATGCAAGGAGTGTCTGGCTCCTCCAGCCTCGGGGTCACACTGCACGTCTGCAGTACAGGCTGAACAGCTACCCTGGAGCCAGTGAGGAGAGAGACGCTGTGGAAGTGCAGAATCACCAGGGAGGCCTCAGCAGAGAACACAGAGCCGCCTCCAAGTAATGCAGAAAATCAAGACTGGAGTTAAGTAACCATGAGAAAAATAGCCCTGTCACTTTATGTGACGCTGGGTACCTTGCTTGCAAAATATTTACTTTTTCTGGACTGACCTTCAAAAGCAAAGCACTGTGAAAACAACACTGATTATCTTAATGGCATTGGACTCTAGGAAAAGGAGACAGCACACACACACACACACAGAAAGAGTGGGGGGGGCGTTACACCTGTCTCACTACTGTGGCACATCCGATTTATCATGTACTTTCAAGGATGCACGAAATGCATTTCTTCTTGAAGCTCCCATTGCCAGAAATGATCTTCTTACCTATTCTTCCTGCTGTAACCCAGCAAGTGAAGGGAAATGATAGAGTTCCATATCCATACTGACTGACCCGATCCTTTACTCTGCCCCGCTCCACTCATGTGCTCCTCAGTTATGTCTGGATGACTGGGGGGGGGGCGGTAAATAGGACACAGTGGGGTTTAAAAAGTCTTGATGATAATGGAAAGTAGGTTTTGTATCTACAGCTCTGTATACATTGATTAGCTGGACAGGGGAAAAACCACGTACTGTTTCCATTAGAAACCATCCCATCAGCCAGACAGTTCTTGTCAATGACAAGAGAGTGTAGAATGATGAAATTCTACCCCTGCTCATGAAGGTAAACACAGCTGTTGATAGAAAGCAGGCCACTGTCACAAACCTTGACAAATAGATGTCTCTACAAAGACCCACCATAATCTTAATTCATCTACTTATTTTAAAACGTTACTTGAGCTACTTTATGACAAAAATATGACTTCTGCTAGATTTGTTGTTTTGGATTATTTTAAGACAGTTTGAAGTTATCACATCACAATTTTAAAACATACTAAGTTTTAAATTTGTTTTATTATGATAAAACACAGCATGGAATTTACCTTCTTGACACATTTTTAAACATACACTATATTATCAACTACTTGAAAATGCCTGGGCAACATGATGTCCCCCAGGTTCACTCACATGGTGATATATGGCAGAATTCCTTTCTTCAATAAGGCTGAAGAAAAATCCACTCTGTAAATCTACCACATTTATCTTCATTCATTTGTCTGTTGATGAACATTAGCATTGTTCTCTCCTCTTGGCTACTGTACATCATGCCACAGTGAGCACCAGAGGGCAGAGATTTCTTTATGAATCTGCCTTCCATTATTTTCATGCACAGTCAGAAGTGGTGAGTAATTCAATTTTTAGTTTTGTGAGGATCCTCAAAAGTGTTTTCCACAACAGCTATACCATTCCCATCCATAATGCACAAGTGTCTCAGTTTTTCCTTACCCTCACCAATCCTTGTTTTGATAGTCTCTCCCCACCTCTGTCTCTCTTTTAAATAATGTTCATCCTTAGAGGTGTGAGATGGTATCTTATTGTGGTTTTGAGTTGTGTCACTGTTGACTAGTGATAAAACATACTACATTTTAATTTTTAAGCCATTTTGATTTCAGTCAGAGAACAAATGCTGCCCAGTGCAACACGTCTATGTGGCTACTTGGGAATCAACCATGCTTTGAGAGGAGAAATGGCTGATCCTGGACCTGAATGGGCTTCTTACCCCAGACCTGTGCTATGGAGGGGTGGTTAAGAACTCCAAAGCTCACCTCATTTTGTGCTGTGACTGTGCCTTTCTGTCTAAGTCAATTAATGTCATGAAAAAAACTCTGTGGGGCTCCACTGTGTTATATCGGAACCTACT
>PVIC010025237.1:0-25450 GCA_004025085.1 Thryonomys swinderianus
CAATAAAATCAATTTTTTAAAAGTCAAGGGGGACACGGATGTAGCTCAGAGGCACTGCACCTGCCTGGCAAGTGCAAGGTTGTGAATTTGATCCCCAATACTACCAAAAAAAAAGTAAAAACAAAGGGGAAAAAAAGATACCACAAACAAGCACACCTCTTCTTTTCCATATTCTAGTTGAAAGTAGCCTCAATATCTTCCCACACATACTCAGATCTCATGGCCTCATGCACAGTGGCAATGGGGAGTAGGTCAAGGAAGTAGAAGAAGGGAAGCATGAACCCCAACTGGTGCAGCTGCCTCCTCCTCTTCCATGGACCACCGACCATCCCAATAACAAAGCAACTGTGGTCAAACAGCCCAGGGATAAAGATCAGCACTCCTAGCTTGGGCTCCAGATCCCCTCGGGCCCGCTGACAGAAGGCACTCGGGTCCTGGCAGCCTGCCTGCACATCCCCAAGAGATCCAGGTGTCCAGCCTGACCCAACAAGTCCAACTTACACACAAACATCACTTGGGGCTTGCAGCACATGAATGCGCCACCATATACCCAAGTACGCACATTTTCCAGGTTTCGTTTCACACACCTCCCTCCAGTCTATAACTATACAAGAGAAAGACTGAAAACACAGGCATTGTAATACGCGAGGCACGGTGCAGCAGCCCAGGAGTAGGAGGGTCGCCAGAGCCACACCGGTGTCCCCTGAACAGGGTAGTGCACACGCTCGGGCCCCGGGCCCTGGCTGCCATGCAGCATTCTGCAGTTTCCTTCTACCTGCTGCTCTTCACCTCGCTGTGCACTCCGTACGGACACGTGGAGGCAGGGCCCCAGAAAGACTCGCTCTGTGCAGCTGTACAGGAAAAGGAGCCAACCTTGCTCAGCAGAAGAGAAACAAGCAGACATCGGGCCTCAGGGATGGATGACGCCCTTACGCCCTCTGAGACCTGTCAGGGACCTCAGGACGCTAACCAGTCAGTCTGCAGCAGCCACAGTTACACCAGCCAACACACAAGAAAGAATGCTCTTCTTCACAAGCTGTTACCCAGGATGGTAAAATACTAAGAGTCAGGGGGAAAAGACATTTTTAGCCAGGCAGGTGGCACATTCCTATACCCAGCATTGGAGGCTGAGGTGGGTGGATCTCAAGTTCAAATTCAGCCTGGCAAAGTTGGTGATTTAGCAAAACCCTACCTAAAAAATAAAGATTAAAGTTTTGTTTTGCTTTTTAGTTTTTTGAGACAGGGTCTCACTCTGTAGTTCAGGCTGGCCCTGAGCTCACTGTGTACCCCAGGCAAGGTTCAAACTCAGCAATCCTCCTGCCTCTGCCTCCAGAATGCTGAGATTACAGGCTTGAGCCACCAGGCCCAGCAAAAATTAAAATTTTTAAAGGCAAGAAAAATAGTTCAATGTGAAGACCTTGGCATATTTAGTACCACACATGTGCATGCATGCGCGTGCACACACACACAAATTAAATCCAAATCATATTTATTTGTTTTAGCAAAAATGGTTACAGTAGGGCTAGAGATGTACCTCATATGTAGGATCCAGCACATGCCTACCATATGTAAGATTCTGGGTTTGATCCCAAGCAACACCAAAAAAAAGATAGGCATGCATTCTGGCCTTTACAACATGTGTGAAAATAAAACCCATGACAATCACAGCATAAAGGACAGGAGAGAGAGTTCTACAAGGATACCACAGCCAACGCGTGCAGAGGACAGGGAACACATGAAGGAGGTAGGAAAACAACAGGGCAGGTCTGCGAGATCAGGGAGACAGACCAGGGCAACAGAAGGAGAAAAGCAGAAGGATGAAAGGACAGGACACTGAGGATAAAGACAAGAGGGAGTGCAGAAGAGAGAAAAGCCAGCAATCACAGGCCAGAGTTAGGACAGTCAGGACAAAAAAAGAAAGAAAACAGAACAAAAGAGAAAAAACCAGAAGGGAACCACAGCAGGGGCAGAAACAACTACTACCAACTGCTGCATACTACATTGTGTAACTCAGTGTAACTCCGTGACAGACATAAACCACTTGCATGGCATTTGTTGTAAATTCTCCAGCTGTACCAAACACATAGATTGGCATCATCTTGTTTTTGCTTTAATCCTAGACTTTTAGACTGCAACAGTCATGCGACTATTCACAGGCAACAACAGGAGCCTCAAAAGAATCGTTCTGCTTTAAAAGTTCTATTAAATTTAGCCATTTCAATTTCTTGTGCTTTCTCTTTAGCTCTTCTGACATCCCCTCGACATCAAACTCTCACATGATCACATTCTTCTCTCCTAAAATACCAAAATGCCTCTATCGCCAATTAGCATGACCCCCCCACCCTGCCACCGTGCAGTAACTGCAAAAAAATGTTCTAATCCATTAATTAAAGATTGCTACTTCCCATTATGGAAGACTAAATTTAGACAGCCAAATTGGGTCGGGAGGAAACCATGTGTCACAACAAGCGAGATGAATTCCATGAAGGGGCTGGGTTACTGGCCTGTTTCGTGTAAAGCCTCTGACACTAACACACCCTCCCCTGCTGAGCGTGGGCAGCACAACCACCCGTCCTACAGCCATCAGGAGTCCACTGTTCCGCCAGGTCACAAGGCCACAGGACCCATCAGCAAGCAACCGCCTCTGGGAACACGGTCTCTTCCACTTTCCCATAGCTGCCCCTTTAGCTGCACGTAAGACGGGGTGGCAAGCCACTACCAACTGTGTCTAGACAAGACCCACTTCCCACCTGCAGGGATGGCAGTGACTTCACTGGGCTCCCCGTGGACACAAGGACGGAAGTAAGCACTATAATTTGCTGTTTTGTCTCTGGTGTGCAGGGGGAGTGGAACAATCAGCACCGTGGGCTGCAGACAGTAATAAAGCCAGATGTAACACAAAGAACAGGGTCTCCCATCTCTCCACCCCAGCACACCCCTCAGCCTGTCACATCACTCTCCAGTTACTCATCTTGAGGAAACACATGCGCTTCCTGGCAGTCCACATGCTGCTATCCAATGGAGCAGAGCAAGAGTCCAAGTCTGTACCAACTCCTCCTAGCTCAGTCTTACACAAAGCACGAATCACTAGAACTGAAAAAATATTCAGTAGTTTCTACCAACATGCACACACACAGAAACACACGCACACGCGAAAATGTGGAATGGCTATGTGACATATGAAGGTCCTAAATTTAATCCCCCAAACTGCAAATAAATGAATGAGTATTCACAGGGGTGACTAGCTCTAGACCTGGCCAAAAAAAAAAAAAAGACTAAAGTGCGAGAGGGAGAGGGATAAACAGAGAAGGACAGAGAGATGGAGAAGGAAAGAAGAAAGGAAAGTAGAGAAAAAAGTAGAAGAGAAGAAAAGAGAAAAAAAAGAAGAGATATGTCTAATGTTTTAGGGAAAAAAAATCTGCCTTCAGCTCAGGCTTAAGTGCTCATAAAAGTCACAGGAAAAGGAGATGAATCCAAGAGGAAAAGTTACCTGACCAGAGTTCCCGCCAAGTGTACTGCAGCCGAACTCGACACTTCTTCTGGTAGCAAAGCAGTTTATGAACCACCTGAATGCAGCGTCTGTTACACAGAAGAAAACAATGAGGTAAGCCCAAGACTACAGCGCAATCTATCACAGCTGCCGTTCATTCATTTGCAGTACTTGGACTGAACTTAATTTAGCTTGTGGTACTGCGCCTGCCTTGGAACCACAAGACCCCAACTTCAGTCCCTGGTATCACCAAAAAAAAAAAAAAAAAAGAATTTAGGACCTTCATATTGACCTTCCCAGCCCTTTTTTATTTCTTATCTTGAGACAGGGTCTCACTAAATTGCTGAGGCTGGGCTTAAACGTGCAAACCTCCTATCTGAGTTTCCCACAGTGCTGGAATTACAAGCGTGTGTCACCATGCCCAGCTCAGATACCCCTTTCTTTAGTGAAGCAGGTTGGTTTGCTAGGGAAACTAATGACATTGGGTATGAATATGTACATATACAATGCAGGGCATGACCATGCCTGTAATCTCAGCACTAGGAAGGCTGATGCAGGAGGATCGCCATGAGCTTGAGCTCAGCCTGGGCAACCACAGTAAATTAAAGGAAAACACAGCAAAACCTTGTCTCAAAAAGCTAATAAATAGGGCTGGAGATTTACCTCAGGGTTCTGGTGCCTGCCTAGCAAGTTCAAGGTCCCTGGTTTGATCCCCACTAACCACATACATACAACTCATACCCACCAGCAATCAGTACCACATACCACAGTGCTGGGCGTGGTGGCTCACACCTGTAATCCCAGCACTCAGGAGGCAGAGGCAGGAGGATTGCTGAGTTAGAGGCTTGCCTGGGGTACATAGCTCAGGGCCACTCTGAACTACAAAGCCAAACCCTGCCTCAAAAAAGGAAAAAAAAGGGCTAGGGACTTAGCTCAAGTGGTACCGCACCAACCTTGGATGCATAAGGGCCTGAGTTAGATCCCCAGTACTGCAAAAAAAAAAAAAAAAAAAAGCTAATAAACATGCAAAAGAAAGAACACCACTGCCTTTTTTCCTGAATAAATTTCACAGTGTAAGACAGGAAAAAGAGGCTACAAGCACTTAGAAGTCAGTAGTCAGGCACACCTGACACCCTTCCCTTAAGGATCATTACCAGATTATACCAATGAAAGAAATAGGCATATCTTGGAAAAGCACTGACTTGGAAAAACCTTGGTCTCTAAGGTTAACATTTAGTTAATATAATTACATTTTAAATTAAATTTCTGTTGTTTTTTTTTTTTTTTTTTTTGGTCTGTTTTAGACAAGGTCTAGCTCTCTAATTCTGGCTGGCCTTGACCACACTATATGGCCCAGACTGGCCTTGAACTCTTGCTGATTCTCCTGTCTCAGCCTCCCAAATCCTGGAATTACAGGCATGTGCCACCATACCTGGTTCTAAACATCTTTTCTTTGAATTTTTTTTTTTTTGGTCGTATTGGAGATTGAACCTAGAGCCTTCATACTGAGCTTCAACTACACTATTTATTCTATTTTTTATTTTGAAACAAAATCTTGCTAAATTATCCAGGCTGGGTTCAAATTTGTAATCTTCGTGCACTGGGATCCCAGAGTGCTGGGATTATAGGCATGCACACTACAGCAGGCTAGTCCTGTTTTCTTTATTCATTCATTCAACACTGACTGAGCTAGACTTAAATCTTTTTTTTTTTTTTTTTTTTTTTTGTGACAGTGTCTCGCTTTGTAATTCAGGCTGGCTCTGAGCTCACTATGTAGCCCAGGCAAACTTCGAACTCAGCAATCCTCCTGCCTCTGCCTCCCGAGTGCTGGGACCACAGGTGTGAACCACCACACCCGGCACTGTGGTATGTGGTATTAACTGCTGGTGGGCATGAGTCTCCACACCCAGCATTGTATGTGGTTACCAGGATCGAACTCAGGACCTTGCGCTTGTGAGGCAGGCACCGGAACCACTGAGCTAACCCTCTGGGTCAAGCTAGACTTAAATCTTAGTGTGACTGAGTTGTAAAGTCCCTAGAAAACTGGACCCAAGAAACCTGCTAGTTTCAGACAAATGAAAAAGACTCTTTTGAAGTTCTTTTGACATGAAAGAAAGGCAAAGAAGGCAAAAATAGAAGAGACCAAATAACCAAGGCAAAAGCACATAGCAAAAGAATGGCCCTTCTCCACCTTGTTCAATTATGTAGCTTTCTAATGTGCCCAAGTGCAATTCAGCCAAAGTGCAACTTCAAACACAAGAGACTTCTTGAGGCAGGTTGAGATTCCCAAGTTCTACGGTTCAATTGGAGACGAAGGCATCCTGATGCCCCACTTACTTCAACAGACAGCATATTCACCCGTGGGAGTCAAAAATCCAGCTAAATCAGGGAAAGCTATTTTCTTGTACTTTTTAGGAAGGGGGAAAAGAAAACCAAAAAAACCCTTACTAACTCACTCTGAGAAGTCAGAGTCAAAGACATCAGCCAGAGGGAATACAGTGCCTAACACCATACCGAAGACACTGGCCTAAATATGTGAGCTGGGATACCTTACAGTTGTTCTTCTCTGGAAGTTTTCAGAACACTCCCAACTAAGAGGGTAGCACAGCCATCTCCCCTCCCTGCCCCATTACCCGTATCTCTCTAAAGCAGCAAACACCCACTGTGGCACACACATGCCACATGTTTGCCACCACTGCCGAAGAGTTCTAAGTGGTCTTGCAGGAGCGTCTCAGAATTTAATGAGATCACTAGGTGACAGGTCAGTATTTTCCACAGTGATATGAGAAAACTTCACAACTGGAGTGGGGATTTAGCTCAGTGGCACTGTGCTCACCTGGCAAGCCTAAGGTCCTGAGTTCGATCTCTGGTGTACACACAAAAAAATTTCACAACATACAGAAATATAAAGCAGCATATAAGTCAATATATATATCAGAAATTTGTGCATAATTCTCTTATTTCCTCAATTAACATGTACCACCAAAGCTGCTTACCAAGAGACAAAAATTCCAATAAATCGTTTACACAGCTTCCAAATAAATCATTTGATTTTTAGAAATTCTGGCATGATTTCCTATTTGATGCAGCTGTCACCAGCTAAGAGATGCTCTTGTCTGAGTCATGACTTGCTTTAACAATCTACAAACTTTCCATCAACTTCCCTGTGAAGCTGACAGTTGTATGGGTGCTCACACTACTGTACACATGGAATAGCTGAATGCTGCCCACACACAGCCACCCCCACACAGCACCCCCTGCCACCGGCTCCTCCCCCACGGCCTGGGTCCGGACGGCCTGCACCTTTCCTCCTACTGACATCCTCCCCAGCACTGGAGCCCCAAGGAAGTGTTGCTCCATCCCCAGCCCCTCGCCACCCTTCTCTGCTACCCCCCAAGGATGGCCACCACTCCACCGTCGCTGCTAGACTCTGTTTCTGGCTTCACTCACCCAACAGGTGCCATCATTAGCCTGTGGTCTCAGTAACGTCTACAATCCACCAAGCAGAATGAAAAAAAAAATTGTTTTTTGAGACAGGGTCTCACTTTGTAGTTTTAGGCTGGCCCTGAGCTCATTATGTAGCTCAGGCAAGCCTCAAACTCAGCAATCCTCCTGCCTCAGCCTCCCAAGGGCTGGGAGTACAGGCGTGAGCCACCACAGCCAGCACTGTGGTATGTGGTGTTGATGGCTGGTGGGCGTGAGTCACCAAGCCCCGAATTGTATGTGGTTACCAGGATCGAACTCAGGGCCTTACGCTTGTGAGGCAGGCGCTGGAACCACTGAGCTAAATCTCCAGCCCAGAATGAAAAACTTTTAAATTGTCATATTTTCTTATGCAAAGCGTGGTAGCCTCAGCCTATAATCCAAACCACTCAGGAGGCTGAGACAGGGCTATAAGTGAGTTCAGGCCCAGCATGAACTACGAAGCTGTCTAAAAAAAAAAAACATATGTATATATCTATATCTATATATATCTATCTGGTTTAGGAAAAGCCCATGTTTTCCACATAAGAGCAACACTGAGAAGTGTTAATCTTCCCTGGAGTTCAATTCTCACTCCCAAATTCTGTGGCAGCAATTAAAGGGAGTGGAAACAAAAATCAAGGAATAGAGCCAGGAGTAGACATTAATTGGGCGAGTTTTCCTGCCTCTTACTGTTCCTGGCAAGAGAAGACTTTTTTAAAAATTTTGCATAAACATCTTCCCTCATCATAACAGATAGGAAACTGTTTCCCTTCTGACCTAGATTCTGGCTCTGAGCACAAAATCTTCCCATACTTCTTCATGTTTAACCAGGTGGATCATAGACATCTGAAATGGAGAAATTCATTCTCCCTCAGCAAGATGCTGCTGAAAAGATGTGCCCAAGGGAAGGAGCGCAGCAGCCTGGCCGGTGCCCAACAGGAGCAGAGCAGCTCACCGGGACAGAACCCGAAGCTCCCGACGGCAAAACCTGGGAGGGAGCTTGGCACACCGAGGACAGACCTGGAATGGGCCGGTGGCAGCCATGGAGACAGCACACTCTGCAGCAGGGGCCTTGTGCCCAGCGTGTCACCTCCCCAACCTCGGGCACACGCTGGGGAGCGGGGAGAAGAGCCCTACGGAAGGGAAGATGGGGGTGGAGACAGGGCGGGACGGGGGCAGGACCCTCAGTGCAGCCCCGTCCGCTGGCCGGGACCCGAGGGCAGGGTGGGCAGGGCTACAGGACACAGCCCCATCCCGTCACTCACACCCATGACTGTGCCCACTGCCCGCCTCGAAGTGCCACTTGAGTGAGGAGGGCAACCTTTGCTCCTCCTCACTCCTCCACGCACCTGCCCTCAAGCCACCCAGCAGGACTGCTCGTGCATTTGCTTCTAACCCCAAACACACTCCACCTAAAGTTCAGGGCTCCTCGCGACTTGGAGCAAAAGCCAGGTGTCAGCTGTGCTGTCACCACAGCCACTCTAGGCTGGCCTCAAACGCGTGTGACTCTTGGGTGTGCAACTCACGGGCCAGCTGCCGGACGTTAGCCCATGAGATGACCCCAGAGATCCCCACCTGCTGGCACTCCGATCCGCCTTTCGGTCTGCTCTGGGTTACTGTACAGAGTACCACAGACTGGCCGGCTGACCAAGAAAGGCGTTCTCACCCTCCGGGCCCCAGAGGTCTGACATCAAGGCGGCGCCACCTGGTGAGGCCCTGCCAAGCATCACCCGCAGCGAGAGGCGGGCGGTGAAGACACGAGCACACACCGGCGCACACGGATGCACACAAGGCTGCGAGGCTGGGAGGGGAGAGAGAACGGCACGACCAGCCGCACTCATCACCTCGAGCCCTTCCATAGTCGACACCAAGATGCTCGCGGGGGTGGAAACTTCATCACTGGACACCTTCCGTCAGGGCGCAGCTCCCCTCAGTCTCACCAGAGCGGTCAGTTCGACCACAAGAAGCAGCGTATCACTGGAGCGAGGTGCTGAAAGACGCTCTGGGTTCTACCCTGAATGCTCATTTCCTTTCCTGTCTCCCGGGTTACCCGTGGAGGAAACGAGGTGCCACTTGAAGTCGCCCTAAGGGGAGGTTCAGCGGCAGAGAACCACGTGTTGCCAACAGCCACTGAGCAACGCCCGAAAGAGCTCTCCAGCCCCAGAAGTCCACCGGATGCAGCCCCAACGAGCACTTTGCCTAACTCCACTAGAGGCCCCACGGCAAAGCTATTCATTTTAGCTTCTCTTGGACTCCTAAACCACAGAAACTAGGAGATGATGAGCTGCTGTGTGTTTTTTGCTTCTTGAGACAGGGTCTCGCTTTGTAGTTCAGGCTGGCCCTGAGCTCACTATGTAGCCCAAGCAAGCCTGGAACTCAGCCATCCTCCTGCCTCTGCCTCCTCAGTGCTGGGATGACAGGCGTGAGCCACCACGCCCAGTAATGAGCTCCTGTTTTAAACTACTCCACAGCAACAGACAACTAATACACTTAGAAAGGGACGGTAAGAGCCCAGGACTCAGAGTAAGAAAATCTGGGTTCAAGTCTAGGCAAAGATACTAAATAACAGAACAACCTTGGACAAAGGACATAATCCCCTGAGCCTCACTTTCCTTACTTATAAAATGAGAAAACTGGAAGTATCATGGGCAATACAACAAAATAAATAACATTCTAAAAGTAGAACATAAAATAATCAAGCTAGAAATAAAGTCCACAGTAAAAACAAATCTGCTTCCTAAGATACTGAGGTTCAGACTCTATCTAAAATAAGTACAAAGCTCATCTGCTAAGTATTATAAAAAGCAGCACCAGTGGTCTTTGAATTAAGGATCAGACTTACTGCTAAACAACCAAAAGACAAAAATGTAAACTGTAACCTACTTAAATAAAAGTAAAATTTACTCCAGACCTATGAAACCAAGACTACATAGTCTACAAGCAATCCCAAAAATTGGAGGCCATTCTAGGGGACTCATTCATCCCCAGACCCCAGGACTGGAGCAGGAACAAGGCGCACCAAGGTCCACTGTGCATCAAACCGTCACTTGCCCAAAATAATGGTGGTGACAATTCTGTAATCAATCCCAAATGAGAAGCTTTTAAAGAAAGACAAATATAAAGCTGGGGATTTAGCTCAAGTGGTTCTGCACCAACCTTGGATGAACAAGGACTCAAGTTCAATCCCTAGGGAGGGAAGGAGGGAAGGAGGGAAGGAGGGAAGGAGGGAAGGAGGGAAGGAGGGAAGGAAGGAAGGAAGGAAGGAAGGAAGGAAGGAAGGAAGGAAGGAAGGAAGGAAGGAAGGAAGGAAGGAAGGAAGGAAGGAAAGAAGAAATAGAATCCACTATAAAAATGTACACATTAGGAACAGAAAAACTTGTATTAATGCCGGGCGTGGTGGCTCACGCCTGTAATCCCAGCACTCAGGAGGCAAGACAGGAGATTGCTGAGTTTGAGGCTTGTCTAGGCTACATCATGAGCTCAGAGCCAGCCTGAACTACAAAGTGAGACCCTGTCTCAAAAAAAAACAAAAAAGCCTCATTCTACATGAGAATGGGCACTGTTGACTGGTGCCCACAATTGGTCAATGTGGCTGAAATTGTGATACAGGTCATGCTTCCATCACACTAAATGTATTACAGTGGTGACAATGAGGCCTGTTACATTTTGAAAAAAAAAAAAAACTTGTATTAATTAATATATAAATAAATATATACAAATATATACAGATATATAAATTTTATATATAAATATATAATTGTGTGTGTGTGTGTGTGTGTACACATTTAATGTTGTTTTGTTTTGTTTTGGAGACAAGGTCTCGCTTTGTAGTTCAGGCTGGCCCTGAGCTCACTATGTAGCCCAGGCAAGCCTCAAACTCATAGCAATCCTCCTGCCTCTGCCTCCTGAGTGCTAGAATTATAGGCGTGAGTCACCATGCCCAGCATTGTGAGGTATGGTACTGGGGATCGAACTCAGGACTTTGCACTTGCCAGGCAGACACTGGAACCACTGAGCTAAATCCCTGGCCCCATAAATACTTTAATACCAAGTTTATTGAGACATTACAGCCTCTACAATTATAAGAGGGGCTCAGAGTGGTGGCCATTTGTTTCCAGACACTTACTAGTGTGCCAAACTGCTAGTGTATATACGTTTTTTGGTGGGCTCTGTATACATATATGGACTCACACTAATATTGCATAATTCTTCTGGGTTATTAACAAGAAGAATACAGAAGTAACAAAGGAAAGAGAAATCCCAGAAGCTTAAATTTTATTAAAATATGCTGCATTTTAGTAATCTCTGATCATCCTCATCACAAAGAACTATGATGGACAGAGATTTCCACAGGAGGCAGAGAACTCCTGGTGAGGCCTCGAGATATATCCTGCCCCTCCATCCAGCAGAGCTCTGGCCAGCCTATCAGGATGAACCACAGCTCTCTCCTGACCTCTTCCTACCCTTTTTTAGGGGGTGGGGTTACTGAGGATTGAGCCCAGTGGCTTTTTTTTTTTTTTTTTTTGAGACAGGGTCTCACTTTGTAGTTCAGGCTGGCCCTGAGCTCACTACGTAGCCCAGGCAAACCTGGAACTCAGCAGTCCTCCTGCCTCTGCCTCCTGAGTGCTGGGATGACAGGCGTGAGCCACCACGCCCGGCACTGTGGTATGTGGTATTGATGGCTGGTGGGCATAAGTCTCCATGCCCAGCATTGTATGTGGTTACTGGGGATCGAACTCAGGACCTTGCGCTTGTGAGGCAGGCGCCGGAACCACTAAGCTAACACTCCGGCCCCCAGCGGCTTTTTACTGGGCTACACCCTAGCCTTTTTCATTTTTTATTTTGAAAAAAGGGCCTTGCTAAGTTGCCTAGACTAGGCTTGAACTTGCGATTACCTGCCTCAGTCTCCCAGAGTAAAGGGATTACAGGTATTCACCATGTACATGGCTTCTTCCTACCTTCTAATTACGACTAAACTACTCTGACATGAAAGCACAGAGACAACAAAAGCTGGCATTGCCTATCTGTGGATCCCTACCGACCCCTGTGACCCCTGCTTCAAGGCATCAGCCCAGCTCTTCACGCAGTGTGTCTGGAAGTGACAAAGACACATGCAAGAATCCAAACCATGGTTTGTACTTTTCCCTCCTCTAAAAAGATGAACAAAATATTCTGTGACACTTTCTTCACACACAAGCGAGTTTTTCTTGAAATAATGTACACAGATTGAAACTTTCTATCATTTGATGGGGGCACAGTTTGAAACAAGGTCTGACCACGTAGTTCAGGTTGACCTTGAACTCACTATGTAGTCCATGCCGACCTCAAACTTGTGGTGATACTCCTGCCTCAGCCTCCTGAGATTACAGGCATACACCACCACGCCCACCTATGACTTGATTCTTTAAAATGGAATGAACAGGGCCGGAGGGTTAGCTCGGTGGTTCCGGCGCCTGCCTCGCAAGCGCAAGGCCCTGAGTTTGATCCCCGGTAACCACATAGAATGCTGGGCGTGGAGACACGCCCACCAACAATCAACACCACACACCACAGTGCCGGACGTGGTGGCTCATGCCTGTCATCCCAGCACTCGGGAGGCAGAGACAGGAGGATTGCTGAGTTCGCGGCGGCTTGCCTGGGCACCATAGTGAGCTCAGGGCCAGCCTGAACTACAAAGCGAGACCCTGTCTCAAAAGCAAAAAAAAAAAAAAAAGGAATGAACATATGAAATGAGGCATGGTACTTACATGTAGAGATCCATAGGAAACTCCTTCATCATATGTGTTACAATAAACTCTACCATTAGGTCTAAGAGGGGAAAAAAGAAAAACTAGATCAATTAGAATGAAATTCATACCTTGCCTTAAGAGTTGGAAAACCCCTCCTGGTACTGTGCCCTCATACTCATGCTAAATGGCATCCAACCCCCATCTCAGTACCCACATACACTTCAATTATTTTGAATAAGAAATTTTGCAACACTTTCTGCCACTTGCAAATGAGCAAGAAAATAAGTCCACTCTCCTACTGCCAAGAGGACGCCCGGACCTGTCAGTCAGTTCTAATGCAAGGGACACCTGTCCAGGTACTTCATGTGTGGCACTCACATGCAGACTTCCCAGAGCAAACTCTTATTCCAAGACAAGAGCAATGAGGGGCCAAAAGAAGGAATTACTGATCACATACGTGTAACCAGAGACTCAGCTCTAAAGCTTCGTCAAACTATTTCATCTCACTGTCAAACTATTTGAAAGATACTGACTAAAAGCGTCTGTGTGGCTAATTATATGGTCTTGACTACTGTCTTTAAAATCAAGCAGGTTGTAGGGAGGGAAGGGGAATGGGAAAAAATGAGCATCAAGATACATCATGTACAGATACAAATTGTCAATGTTGAATATGATCATAACGTACACCTAAAATGCACCAACAAACTCAATGAAGGAGAAAAAAATAAAGTAAAATCAAGCAGACTTAGGAACTGGGATGAATATCCAGGTAGAAGTGGGATTAAGTGATCTACCAGTTCCCCTGGAGAAAACGCAGAATGCTGGACAGACAAAATGACACTGCCCCCGCATCAACTCTGCTTAATGTAGTCAGTAGTCAGGAAGTTTTATGTCTCTGCACCCAGAACTTCAAACCTCTTGATCACTTGACTCATCAATTAGTAACAAGTTAGACTGAAATCTTTTTTGGTACTGGGGACTGAACTCAGAACCTTGCACTTGCCAGACAGGCACTGCGCTGCTGAGCTAAATTTCCAGCTCTAGACTGAAATCATGATCAGGAGTAAAATATTTTGCAAATTTATATTATGTATCATGTTTAGATATAATGATATATCTCCCTAGAAGGGTTTTTTCCTTTGAATGACAGCACCCTTTACCGGGCATTCTACTCCCTGCGGTTGCTTTACCAAACACAACAATAAACTTGTTTTCTTAGGCCAGCGAAGAAATAGAGCTAGTAACTTCTCTGAGAAAGAAGCATGTCAACAGAACCTTAACCATGAGATTAAGATGGTCACCACCTGTCACTGCCTCAGAAAAATGACAGTTTTTATGCTGTTCACTCACCCAACACTGCGCACACTAGCGGACGGCAGGGGAGATTCTTATCTGCTGCCTTCTTCCTGTGTCTCATAGGCTTCGTCATGGAAAAGAAAAAGGAAATTAGCAAACACCAGAACTAAGAATAACGGTTCATCAACATGTTCTGTATACAAATAAAGTCATTGCTACTGACAAGCTGCTGCTCTTTCTCCCTCTTTTTCTAGCAGTTAAGGTGGGGTGACAGACTTTTAAACTCTTCTCAGTTATTGTGTAGCTGGTCACAAAGGAACAGGCACCTGCTCACAGAGCACTGGAGCATATGACAACCACAGAGCTGTAGTTTTCACTTTATCTATACGGTACATGTGGTTCTGCTAACAGCTGATGGGGTACCCCAGCCTCTCCAGCGCTAGGGTTACAGGTCTGGGTGGTACCACATCTAGCATGTTTTTTGTTTTTAATAATGAAATTAAGAAAAAGAAGAGGAAGCTGGGCACAGCGGTACACACTATAACCCCAGCTCTCTAGATGACAAGCTCAAACTCAGCCTGGGCAACAAAGCAAGAACTTATGTCAGTCAATTAATTAATCAGGACTAGGTATGTAACTCAGTGATAGGGTAACCCTGGGTTCAATCTCCAGTGCCTCCAAAAAGAAAGAAGAAGAGGAGTAGGAAAAAGAGGAGACCGAGGAGGAAGAGGAAGAAAGCAGAGGTAATGGCAACTGCAGAGGCAACAATAGTACCAGCTACAAAAGTTTCAAACCTAAATCTCAATGTGTTTTCACAGACCTCCAAGTTCTAAAATATTTCCTGAAGGTGATGTGTATACCTCACCTTTCAGATTAACAAGTCAAAGAAGCACCTAGTCTTTCCAAAGTAAAGATTATGCTATCCTTTGAAAATATAAGGCTTATAAGCTGGGGATTTTGCTTAAGTGGTACTGTGCCCATCTCGGAAGCAAAGGACCCAAGTTCAATCCCCAGTACTGAAAAAAAAAGAAAAAGAAAACACAAGGCTTAACTCCATCTCTGTGTGGAAATCTATCTTTGCTTTTTGTTTGTTTTGGTTCCAGGGATCAAGCTCAGGCCCTTGAGCTTGCAAGGCAGATGCGCTGCCACTGAGCTGTGTCCCTGGCCCTGAGATCTATGCTTTCGATATATCCCATTCCTGTGGCGTCTATATGCCAAGAAACACCTCCAGGGCACCTTTGTTTTAAAAAAGTCTGGGAAGGGTTACACAAGAACTCTTTGGTACAACTTTCTGTCCACATTTGTTCTAAAAGGACCAGTTTCATCCCGATGCTGTCAACACACAAAACATTTCCCACTAAGAGGAAAAGAAGCACAAGTCATACCTACCATTCTATGTAAGTTTACTCGAAAATTCATGTTGTCATCATGCAAAAATGCATTGGCATACTGATCCTAATAAAAATTTAGAGAAAAAGAAAGGAGTGAGAGCTACATTTAAGAGACTCAGTTGTAATCCAGACACTTCCCACAGATCCTTGGACTTTAAGGGGTACTCTGAAGGATCAGTCAGCAATCTAACAGGACAGGCTTTAGCCTCTACATCAAACCCGTTAAGCCAAAAGATTTTTTACTTGGGAATAATTTCCCTGGGTATCTTTAGCCAAAAATCTCTAAGAAAATTAAAAAATAATAAAGATTAAGACCCCAGAACTTGAGCCAAATGTTGAGAGGAATCTGTTTCCCGATTCCCTCTTCCTTCCCATCTGCCCAGAGTCAGCTTTGTTTGTGACAGCTTGAAGGTTTTCAGGGTGGCGTAGGATGCATGTACAGGCCCTGCAGGAGACTCCTGTTAGAGGAGGGTCTGTGCTCTGCTGGGAATGAACTCAGCACAGCAGGAGAGAGCAGTCACACAAGCAGCTTGGAAGCAGCAAGGCCTGCTATCCCTACCTCTTCTGAGGACTGATGGAAAATAAAAAACTTCCCACCAAGGATTCATAATAGGCATCTCGTGGCCTTCTCCCAACACCTGTTCTAAAGCTGTGACATGCCTAAGACTCCAAGGGCAAGGACCTGTTACTATCTGTGAAAAACAACTTCTTTAAAGGTTTCATTAGACAGACTTTTTAAAAGCAAGTACACCTGGGGGCCAGAGGGTTAGCTCAGTGGTTCCGGCGCCTGCCTCGCAAGCGCAAGGACCTGAGTTCGATCCCCGGTAACCACATACAATGCTGAGCGTGGAGACACGCCCACCAACAATCAACACCGCATACCACAATGCCGGACATGGTGGCTCACACCTGTCATCCCAGCACTCAGGAGGCAGAGACAGGAGGATTGCTGAGTTCGCGGCAGCTTGCCTGGGCACCATAGTGAGCTCAGGGCCAGCCTGAACTACAAAGCGAGACCCTGTCTCAAAAAAAAAAAAAAAAAGCAAGTACACCAGGCCCACCGCCAATAAGCCACTCTTCTATAAACAGCCTCCTCAGGCTTAGTGAAAAGGAGGTCAACTTCCCGGAGAGAACACACAGGACAAAGTAGGAGAAACAGCTCTCCAGGTGGGACCAGCTTCACTATTTTCCTTGAAAGAGGAAAGGGCAGAGTAAGGAATACAAGAAGAGGAGTTAAAAGTACAAATTGAGCTCTGAACTATGCCGAGTTCTGTCATACTCGTGGGCCACCAAGATCCACGGTCAGTTGGCCGAGTGCCTCCTCAGAAAGCTGAAGCACCCTCTGCCCCGTGGCTCCTGTTCTCCAGCAAACTGCGATCACTGCCCTCTCTGGCGCACTTCCCCCTTCGCCTCTGCAGTCCTGAGCTCCTTTTCCATCTTGCTAAAGGAGAAAGACCCAACATGAGCAGCTTCAAAGGGGCAGGATTTTCTTTTTTAAATAATCTGAGTCTCTTGCTTAAGGCTCTGAAGTCGGAACCCTCCAGGGCTCAACTTTGGTAGCTACCATATCACGTACCAACTCACCCTGGGCTCACCCAGGAAATGCTAACTGAACCTCTAGTACAGGCCAGGCGCAAGACTGCACAGGTGAGAAGACACAGTCCCTCCGCCAGAGCTTGTGTTCCAGTGGGAGGAGATACACAAACTTCCCTCCCAAGCTTAGGACCCTAAAACAGTCATGAAGCCGGAGGGCTGGGCAGGCAATACAGGGACTCTGTAAGACAGAGGTCACCCCAGAAGGCAGCAAGACTTACCTCTGCAATACACGTAAGGATAATCAGACAGAGCTTGCCACTATGAAGCCTGTGTTCATCTATAAAGAAAAAATAAAACTTTCTCTATACATCATCCAAGCCAAGTTTCCATAGAAAATAAATATGTATCACCTCTAATCCCCTGCATTCATGAATGAAAATCAAAGTACTGAAAAAGTACTTCTTCCTTCCCTCCTAGGCAGAGGAATTCCTATCCTGCTAGTCTGTTAAACACCGTCTTGCAAGCTAACAGACCCCTGTACTGGTTTTTTTTTTTTTTTTTTTTGAGACAGGGTCTCACGTTGTAGTCCAGGCTGGCCCTGAGCTCACTATGTAGCCCCACCAGGCAAGCCTCAAACTCAGCAATCCTCCTGTCTCTGCCTCCCGAGTGCTGGGATTACAGGCATGAGCCACCACGCCCGGCACCGGTACTGGTTTTTGCTATCATGAGCCATGCCCTTTGCTCCTAGGGCAAAGATCTGGAAACTGAACCTAAGCCCTTGCACATACCAGGCGAGCACTCTGCAACTGAGCTGCAGCCCTAACCCCAGCCTCCGGTTTCTGAACAGTCGGGTCCCTTCATTTTTCCACCCTTCATCCACCAACTAAAAGCACCTTCATCAGTACTCATCTACCACAAAATCTAGAAAGGGTCCTAACTGTTCATAGCAAAATACCAGTAAAATCAGAAAGAAATTAACTAGAGACCAGGGTCTGGCCTAAGACACAGCTACTCATTGCATTGTTATGACTAGACAGATGTAACCTCTTGATCATTTTTCTCTGTCTGTTTTTCTGAGACAGGGTCTTGCTTGGTAGTTCAGGCTGACACTGAGCTCACTGTGTAGCCCAGGGAAGCCTCAAAGTCAGCAATACTCCTGCCTCTGCCTCCTGAGTGCTGTATTTACAGGTGTGAGCCACCATGCTCAGCACTGAAGTACGTGATTACTTGGGATCAAACTCAGTACTTTGCGCTTGCAAGGCAGGCACCAGAACCACTGAGTTAAATCCCCAGCTCCTCTTGATCATTTTTTTCCTAACAAAGTTATTCATTCAACAAACATTTACTTAGCACCCAGTATGTGGCAGGCACTGTGAGGCACTAGAGACACCACTGAACTGAACGATGAAGGTCCCTTGTCTCCTAGAACTCATCTAGTTATTTTAAAAGGCAGAGGAAGGGCTGAAGATTTAGCTCAGTGGTTCCAGTGCCTGCTTAGCAAGCACAAAATCCCTGGTTCAATCCAGGTAACCACATACAACAATACAGGGCGTGGTGACTCACGCCTGTAATCCCAGCACTCAGGAGGCAGAGGCAGGAGGACTGCTGAGTTTGAGGTTTGTGTGGGCTACAGAGTAAGCTCAGGGCCAACTTGAACTACAAAAAGTAAGACCGTCTCAAAAAAAAAAAGGCAGAGGAAGGGACATACCTTGAGGACATACTCACAAGTGAAATAAATAGGTCACAGATGTGTAAATACCATATTTTTCCTCTGGTATGAGAAACTGAAGATATAAATGAGTTCTAGAGTATATAACAGATACTCTGAAATAGAAAATATTCAAATGATAAAGGGGAGTAGGGACATGTAATGTGGGGAAAAACGTGATGGTAAAAATTTAAAAAAGGAGAACATGTATACATGGGGCAGGGGGTTATAGGGTGGGCAGGCGTACAGGAAAAAATGAGAATTAAGACGTGTCATACACTGGTACAAATTTTCAATGTCGACTGTGATCATGATGTGTATATAAAATACACCAATAAAAAGGCAGAGGGCTGAGGTGTTGCTCAGGGGTCAGGTAGAGCACTTGCTTAGCACACAAAAGGACCGAAAGTCTGATCCCTGGCTCAGTAAACGGTTAGGAGAAGGCAGCAAGCTCTATACCAGAGCTCTAAACCCACACACACCAAGAAAGGCTGCCCTATCACTGCCAATTAATTATCAGAGTCATCGACACTTACTTACTTTTCAGGAACTATGTGGGTAAGAGAGTGAAGAAGGTAAGAAAAGAACCATACCTCTTATCCCAAACAAAGGGCTCACGATTTCCAAAATAACAGAATTCACACTGAGGTCCTAGATTGGGATTTTTTTTTTTTTTTGGTGGTGGTGGTGGCACCAGGAGCTGAACTCATGACCTTGCACTTGCAAGGGAGGTGGCAGGACCCCAGAGTCAAATCGCCAGCCCCTTTAGATTGAGATTTCTAAAGAGAAGACCTCTTCTAAAACTGTAGTGCTATCTAAATTAATTAACAAGACTCATCCTGACATTACCCTACTTCTTCCTTAGAGGTACAGTCTATCAGTTAAAACCTGACAACAAGGGCCAGGGATTTAGCAGCCTCCGATGATGGACTGAGACCTCTACAAACTGCGAGCTACATAAACTTCTCCTCCCTTGACTTTAGGTGTTGGGTATTTTGTCTCAGCAACGAGAGAAGTGACTAAAACACTACAGCAGGACACAGTGGCCAGAGACCAACAGGGACACAGGTGGGCCAACGAAGCCACTCAAGGGCTGTACCCCCAACAGAACCCCATTTTGGGGTTTTGTTTTTGTTTTGAGACAGGATCTCACTATGTAGCCCAGACTGGCCTTGAACTCACAGCAATTCTCCTGCCTCAGCCTCCCAAGTACTGGCATTACGGCAGGCACCACCACCCTGGGCTTCTCATTTTTAAAATTAACTCTTTATCCTACCTAACCTTGCCCTTTGTCAAATTTGGCGACCTGCTGGGAAAAACCTAACCAGGTCTGACTTTAAAGACATTGAGACCAGTCATACTGAATTACCTTTTCTTTTCTTTTCTTTTCTTGGAGACACTGGGGACTGGACCCAGGGCCTTCCAAGTGCTCTACCACTGAGCTCTATCCCCCAAGCCCCATACTGAATTAATCAGCACTGCATTTCAGCTTCCATTCTATGGAATGTGAAGGAACCATGACAAAGAGGCTTATATAATCCTGAAATCTAACGATGAGTTCCAAGAGCCCCGATTCACTGAGTGAAAGCTAAACATTCACTATCTGGGTCAGAGAAATATAACTTCTCTCTTCCACAGCTGCTGCAGCAAGCAAGAGCCCCAGAAGGTCTGACACACAAGTCTTGCTGTCCCTGCCTGCAGGCCTCGTGGGTCTGCAAGCCTCAGAGGTGCAGCCGCCTGTGCTCCCTGCAGACTGTCTATGTCGGGAGACTGTGGCAGGAAGAGCCTGCAGCCGGCTCACCCCTGTGGGAAACGGATTCTTGCAAGAGCATGCTCGCACGACAGGAGAGGAAAGAGCCTCAGTGTGCGAGGCAGAAGTGTGCTGAGCACAAGGCTGGGATGTGCTCCCCAGGCACCCCTGCCTCTGGCACTCCTCCTTCCCATGTCTGTGTTTTAGCTCCTCTACCTCTGTCTGCCAGTGTTTCCTTCTCATTCGGAAAGGCCCTGAACCTGGTCTTCCTTTCCTACACAGCTCGTGACTTTCAGCTTCACTCCGGAATTACAAACACCCTCATACCAGAAAACTAACCCCCATTTAGCAAATAGATGCACATATCTGTAACCCCAGCTATTTGGGAGGATAAGACAGGAGGTGATCCCCAGCACCATAAAACAAGGAGGAGGAGGAAGAGAGGAAAGAAGAAGGGAAGGAAGAGGAGGAAGGAGAGGATGATGACCGCTGTGTGAGCCTTTCAATTCATGCATGAAGTGCAATCAATAAATACAATGAATGTTTACTTTTTAAAACTTATTACAATAGGGTCGAGAATTTAGCTCAGTGGTTCCACCATCTGCCTGGCAAGTACAAAGTCCTGAGTTTGATCCCCAGTACCATATACAACAGTGCCAGGTGTGGTGGCTCACGCCTGTCATCCCAGGACTCAGGAGGCAGAGGCAGGAGGATTGCTGAGTTCGAGGCTTGCCTGGGCTTCATAGTGAGCTCAGAGCCAGCCTGAACTACAAAGAGATCCTGTCTCAAAAAAAAAAAGAAAAACTTATAATAGAAGGTATATTGCCATTAATCTCCCTCAAGATGCTGGCCTGGCTTTGAACATACTTTATCCTCTCATCCTTGCTACTTTATGAAGTAGTTGTGAATGTCCTTGTTCATTAGTATCTTTAGTCTCACTGTCATGGCTGCCTGAACTGATTCAAATGTTTATCCTTTGTGAGTTCAGATCTAGATGTCCCCCAAGAGCTTCATGCCCTCACAGACGGGAGTTTTACACGGTGCCTGGGCTATGAGGCTCACAGCAGCAGGACCTGAAAGAGTCCATCTCTCGCCTCAGCTTGTCCCTGCACTCTGCTTCCTCTGACCATGCTGGGAGCTGCTCGCCTATGCCATGCCCTGTGCCACTCCAGCTTGCCCTGAGGCCAGATGACTGAAGCATGAGCCAAAATAAACTCCTTTTAATTTGCAGGTGTCAGGTATTATGTCACAATGACAAGAAAGTGATTTAAGATACTTTTCATGACCTTGTGGAGGAGGCAGACAGAAGTCACAAGGCGTCAGATCGACCTTATCAAAAGAAAGAGAGAGAGATGCCAGGCGTGGTGGCTCACACCTGTCATCCCAGCACTCAGGAGGCAGAGGCAGGAGGATTGCTGTGAGCTCAAGGCTTGGCTGGGCTACATAGTGAGCTCAGGGCCAGCCTGAACTACAAAGCGAGCCCCTGTCTCCAAAAAAAAAAAAGAGAGAGGGAGGGAGGGAGGTAGAATGTGTTGTGTTGAAAGTGAAACTGTTTTGAGAGGGATTCATCACAATGTATCTTTTACTGTAATAAAAAATTTCATTTTAACATTGACTGTATATTTTGATCACTTTTTTTTTTTTTTTTTTGAGACAGGGTCTCGCTTTGTAGTTCAGGCTGGCTCTGAGCTCACTATGTAGTCCAGGCAAGCCTCGAACTCAGCAATCCTCCTGTCTCTGCCTCCCGAGTGCTGGGATTACAGACGTGAGCCACCACGCCCGGCAATCACTTTTTTTTTTTTTTTTTTTGAGACAGGGTCTCGCTTTGTAGTTCAGGCTGGCCCTGAGCTCACTGTGTAGCCTAGGCAAGCCTCAAACTCAGCACTGATCACTATTTTTGGTCACACCATAGATTTTTTTTTTTCATTTAAAACAACTGGAGGAAGCCACGCATGGTTGTGCATGCCTGTGATCCCAGCACTTGGGAGGCTAAGAGAGGAAAATAGCTAAGGTTCAAGCCCAGCCTGTGCAGATGGACCACCATGAGCACAAGGCCACCCTGGTCTACAGAGCAAGTTCAAGGCCAGCCTAAACTATATAGTGAGTTGTTATCTCAAACAAAAACAAATTTAAAAATGGGTGGGGATGTATCTCAGTGTGAAGGCCCTTGGTTCAATCCCACTATCACACACACAGAAACAAAATCACAAAAACTTCCACTCTGCATTTCTAGGACGAATTCTAACACTTCTGTTTTAAGTGTTAAGGAACAGTCCCTCTGAATCTCACCTCTTCCTACTATTCTCTGCACAGCAGTCTTCTAATTCTCACCACAAGCTGATGCTTCAGTTCTTGTCCTCGAAAGGGAATTCCCTGAAGTGTGCTAATCCCCCCAACTTCCCACACAGGAGAGTCTGCATTTACTTAACAAGATTTGCCAGGAAGATTTGCTAGCATTTGTAGAGACCAATTTTTTTCCTGTTCTATTTCTGAACTCTCCCCTCCAGCTTCAGGTTTTCCTAACACAACTTAATCGCCATCTAGCAGTAAGAAATCACTGTTTTCCAGTATTCAGAAACATGACCTTGCGTAGGAGGCCCCAAAGGTCATCCTGTCAAATGTCAACACCACTCTTTTAATTCTAGCTGCCTGCCATACCTCCTACTTCCAAAACGCCATGCCTTACCTTTGGTATCTTGCATGACAATCGAGCTGTACTTTAAGAAGGTTATCAGTAGATTACTGGTCTGTACATCAGCATCCAGTGGGAGCTCCACAGAACTTATAACTGTAATAGAAAAGATAAAATGTGTTTAGCCCATAACATATTTCCTGCCCACGTAGCCCATTTGCCAGCAGGCACGAAAAGGACTAAATAAGCTTTTCCTACAACAGAGGGAAGACTAAACACTTACCATAAAACTTTTATCCCCTATTCCTAAGAAACTAGAACTCTTCCTACTTCCCACACAAAGCCCAGCAACCTTCTCTTCCATCTAGGAGCAGTCTTCACGAACAGTGCTTATCTCCCAACTTCCTAGGAAGATTAGTTGCTATTTCCAAGCCCAAGTAGCCTCAGGAGACTTCTTAAAAGCACAGTGGCTTCTACTTTAAAAAAAAAAAAAAGAAAAATCTTATTGAATATAAATGAACTTTTGCTTTGATGAGTCTCTTGCTTAAAATACATCAAGATTCCTTCCTAATATGGAAAATTCTTCCTCAAATTTGAGAATAAGCCTTTGGATTAGAAGTACTGAAGATGAATAGAGCAAAAGTTGAGGCAAAACTGTATTCAAATCCTACCCCTTAATCTCTTGCCCCCTGAATTAGAACCTGAAAAGCAAAATCAGACTGAAACAGGAAGACATTACTGATGGGGACAGGAGACAGCCTGGGACCCAAGGTTTATATATCTCGCTGCATTTCTGAGAGCAATCCCAAGACCCCGCTCCCTGAGTCACGGTGAACAGTAAGGGCCACACCAGGAATGACCCACCCAGAACACAGTCCTAATGGAGCTTCCTAAGACACTAAGACTTTAAATTACAATTAGTTATCCTGTTGAATGCTTCTACACTGTCTAAGAAGTAATGTACAAGCACAAGGCGCTGCATGAAAGCCCAGACAAGCTGGAGAATCAATAGCTGAGCACTCGGCCGAGTCTGGGATATTACTCATTATACGTATTCATAACCATAATGGATCCCTCTGGAGTTATTACAACATATGCTGTGAATGTTTATTAACAATGGGAAGTATCTGCATATTATAGATCCGTAATACACAGCAAGCACAGCAAAAGTCTTAAGGGAAGAAATTAACAAGTTCAACCCTTGGCTATTTCCTACGGTTTGGCCCCCAAGAACTAATAAAAGACAAATATACTTTTATGTTGAAGTACTAAAGTCTTAATTCATGTTAGGGGTTAATGCCGAGATGGTCATTTCAAACCACAGCCTTTTCAAACGTCCAGCCCACAAGCATGCCTTTGTCCAGCACAAAGAGACTCTCACTGCTAAGTGGAACATCCTTCCCACTCACACATGGCAATAGCTGGGGAACTATCTTATATAATATGCAGAAATATAGAAGTATATGTATTTTTAGTTTACCAAAGTCCTCTCATGCCAAGCAGAGTTGTCAAATGTCAAGTCTGAGCTGAGAACAAATGTTACAGCTCAACTGCTGGCTTTTAAAAATAATAGTTCCAGTAACATACCTTTAAATATAACTGGGCTACTGAGCAGCACTATAATTAAAAATCAAAGATTAAAAATAATATTATAATACTTAAGACCCCTACAGAAATGAAATGAGTTATGAGAGGAAGAAGAACAAACAGAACAAACAAAATAAAATCTCTTACGGATTAAAATCTCCTTCCTGATCTTAGGCTTTATAATTTTTCCTAGCATTTTTGTCAAGAAAGACAGTCATTTGGAAGCGGGATGACTTGAAAAATAAAAGCTCCTTGGTTGTAGGTAAGTAAGCACAAACCCTGCCACTGCATAATCAAGTGTGTGGGAGGAAGTATTCACAATGAACAGTTTGAAAGGCAGCTCTTCAAAGCATCCAAACCCAACATCACATGGAACTGAGGTATATATTTATATATGGCTCTTGATATCCATGGCAACCAGGCAGGCTTCATCTTTAAAGAGAAAGTACAGTGTTTCTATTGGCTTATCTAATGACCTGAATAAACAGACAAGGAGGTAATCCCCACTACTAGCTCCTTCTCATTAAGGTATTTTGGAATTTAGCTTTCAATTCTCAGAAGCACCCATTTGCTGCCATGGGCCTGAGTATATGTCAGTGGCATTCCTTGTCATACTTCCTTGTACAGCTTAAACCGCCTTAAAATGCTTATGCTGCGTTTACATATAAAAATGTAGGTATTGAGGATATAGCTCGGTGATGGACTGCTCACATATCATGCATAAGGCCAAGTTTGGTGCCCAATACTACACAGAAGAATAACAACAGCTGGAACACACCCAGCACTCTGGAAGGCTGAAGCAGGAGGATAGCAAATTTGAGCCAGTGTACCATACCTAGTAGGATCCTGTCTCAAAAAAAAAAAAA
>PVIC010025238.1:0-25443 GCA_004025085.1 Thryonomys swinderianus
GTTAGCCCTCTCCTGGGTTTAGCCCTCTGGAATCTTTTAGTTCTGATCATAGATTTTCAGACATAAAAATTTTTTAAACTTCCATATTGAATTATCTTTTGATTAAAAATCCCTCAAGTTTATCAGTTTTGTACATCATTTTTCATATATTAAATAAACCAAGCACAAAGAGCAATGTATTATAATTTCAGACACTATAAACAGAAGAGCCCTGCACTTGTACTCACTGTTGGTAAAAGGATTCAAATATAGCATAAGTAGGATGGGAATTCACAGAATTTTTAACTCCCAAATGGTGTAAACTCTCCTATTTGCATTTAAGTCATATAAAATGTATGGCTCTTCTTTAAAGCATTTGCTTTTTATTTCACTCACACAGCATTACCAACTCGGCCTCTTTTCTTTCTTTCCTTATCAGGTAATTTACTCTAAACACAGCTGGAATGGAATGGCTGGATGCATTTTTCAAAGCTAGGCAGAAGAAAATAAGCACTGCTCTTCATCCACAGCTTGTGGGAGCCATTTTGTCATGATGTATGCATTAAAAATCCCACATGAATTAAAGTTTTGGATACATTTCAGACTTGACTGGTATTCCAAAGAAGAACAAACACTGAAGATTCCATATATTCTCACAGGGGAATGAAACACAACTGCAGCTAAATTTCTGATCAAAGATTCCACTGATCACACTTTCAAAATCCTTAAAAAAAATAAATATATTGGCTTCAAGAAAGATATGTTTAAAAAAACTGTCAACTAAAATGAAAACCAAATAACATGTGACACTATCAAGATAACAAATGGTATTGAGTTCCTTATCAGATTAACTAGAAAAGATATCCAAGAGTGCCCCCTGGAGTGAAATCTAGGATATGCCACACATTTCAGAAAATAAATACAGATTGAAAATTGTACATCAAAATTATTTTCCCGAAAATATTAACATCACTCAATATTTATTGTACAAGCAGTAGAGGAAAAGACCAGCATGGTCTTTTATCCAGGTCTTTTTATATTCATCTGTCTCTCCATGTCAGTTTTTTATATATAGTATATATTCTCTAAACTACAAAATGCTTCCTGATTGAGGTACTATTTTAAAGGAGAAAGTGATTCTAAGAATTCACTTTGAAAAATGTTGCCTGTCCAGGTAACCTTTGGCTGGCCTTTTGTCTCCATTTTCATTTTTATTTTTATTTTTATTTTTATTTTTATTTTTATTTTGAGACAGGGTCTCACTTTGCAGTTCAGGCTGGCCCTGAGCTCACTATATAGCCCAGGCAAGCCTCGAACTCAGCAAATCCTCCTGTCTCTGCCTCCTGAGTGGTGGGATGACAGGCGTGAACCACCACGCCCAGCACTGTGGTATGTGGTATTAATCGCTGGTGGGCATGAGTAACCACATGCCCAGTATTGTATGTGGTTACCGGGGATTGAACTCAGGACCTTGCTCTTGCGAGGCAGGCGCTGGAACCGCTGAGCTAGATGGTACATGAAACCCTATTTGTCTCTAGAGGAGCCAAAATTCATGCGTGATGAACTCAGTTTTCTGACCTGGGAAACCAGACAATATAAGTGTTCTTGTGTCAAGTCTTCCTTCTAAAATTCCACAAGTAGCCTTTGTTCCCTCTTCTTTCCACTGAGAGTTATAAACAATGGGGTCTGGACATGCTGGCTGCCTGGTCATAAATCCTAACTCAGCCAGTTATGCTGCTGTCTTGGGCAAATACTCAGCACATTTCCTAACGAGCAGGGAGCTATTCCTGGCAGCACTGACCTCATGTAACAGGCAAAGTGGGCAAATCCCTGAGGATGGTGGCCAGTACCATTCTATGCCAGTTTCAAATTTGCTGTGATTACCACTTGTTTGTGGAAAAAGATTCTAAATGCCTTAGAGAGCAACAATGCTATATTAAGAAGTATATAAAGCCAGGTGTGGTGGCTCACGCCTATAATCCCAGCACTCGGGAGGCAGAGACAGGAGGATTGCTGAGTTCCAGGCTTGCCTGGACTACATAGTGAGCTCAGAGCCAGCCTGGACTACAAAGCGAGACCCTGTCTCAAAAAAAAAAAAAAAAAAAAAAAAAAAAAAAAAAAAAAAAAAAAAAAAAGAAGAAGAAGAAGTATATAAAGCTGTATCATCTCATACATGGTTACAAAATACAAAAATGACTTTTAAAACATTTACTTTAACTTCATATGACTCAGAAACAGTAGCACAATACCACCACCTAATGAACACTAAGCTGGAGGTTTTTATAAAGATTTCTCCACTTTTTCACTAGGAGTAAAGCTTCCCATTCATATTCTTTCCACTGATACATAGAACTAAAACTCTATTTTACTGGTACACTGACACATCACTATAATACCTACTTTTAGGTTGTATATTTCAAATTATTTCTAAAACAAAAGAACAAAGTAGTTTTGTTCAGAAATTTATAATATATAAGAGCCAACATATAAGTCACTAAAATACCTCACTGTGATGCATCAATTAATGCAAACAAATTAATTGCAACAAACTTATGAACAGAAAATCAGTGCTGTGAGACATCTGTGAAAGATGTTACCGTACCTATTAGCTATTGGAATCTTTGATAAATAAAATTTCTATCCACTGAGTAGCAAACTTAATTTCTAGGGGGTCTATTTCTCCACAGAGTAAGCAATTAGACAGTTTAACAAGCAGAAGCTGTTGACCTACCAATTTACACTTCAGTCAATAGAGAACAATTATAGTCCCTTGAAATAATCGTTCTTTGTATGAAAGAACTGCTAAGTTATCTAATTTTTGTAAACATACAACATTCTTTTAACCATTTGTCTTTCAAAAATGTATAAACTCTCATGATTTTGCTCAAACTCTTTCAATGGTTGTTAGCATGTTTAAAAAACGACTACATCTAATACAAAAATAACATGTCATAAGTGATCTGACCAGTGCAAAGACAGATTTTCAACTCTTCCCTAATTCTTCAACTTCTCTTAATGAAAAACGTTCACAGTGCGATAAAAGAAAAGAGTCAGAAACTCACAGGTTTGGGAGTCAGACCAACCTACGTTATCCGAGGTCAGAATGGATTCTGGGTAAGTCACCAGGTGTACTTGAGCTTTAGTTTGTCCAGCCTCCTAGAGATCGATATTTACAACACAGGCATGAGCAGGATCAAGTGAGACAGTATTTGTAAATCTCTCTGTACACCAACTAAAACACTCCTAGTACTCGACAGACAATGGCACCTATCTTTATTACTCTTCCTATTTCTCCTTTATCTTGTGTGTGCTGTCACCTGGAGATAGCTCAAACGAACTGCTCAAGTTTCAAGAGACAAAGCCAGTGTAATATTTAACACTGTTCTTGTCAGGAAAACACTATCCTCTTTTGGTATGAATGGACTGAACTAAAATTCAATTAACATTAAATTCATCAAAAGCTCATTTATAAAAAAAAAGCACATTATAGGTATTATTGAAAATTTCTTACCGTCTTCAAACCTTACAGAATTTATTTTTTTAATTTATGAGTATATTTAAAAAGGTATCATATCTATCCATTTTATTGTAATTTTCTCCACTATGTTGTAGTATATTGGAAATGTTGTGCCTCCAGCATTTAAATATATATAAGGTACACCAAACAAAAAATAATTATTGATTCCTGGAGTAATAAGTACAGCGTAACACAAAATATGTGTAGTTGATCGATGGCGAAATCCAGGTCCGGATGAGCCAACTGCACCACACGCCTATCTCCTAGATCCCGAGAGAGCCCTTGGCCCTTGGTAGACCACGTGGAGACCAAAGCAAGCATAAGGAGTTAACAGGCAGAGGTTGCCTGGTCCTCCTCAACATTAGGCCCCTCCTCTGACAACCACAGACCAATCCCCAACAGCCACCGCAAACCCCTCCCACTGCTTGTGCTATATAATGCCCCACACTGCATTCATTAGACAGAAGCGGTCCAGAAACCTCCCCAGAGTCTCACGTGCACGTGTGACTCTGTGCCTCACCTTCCTATGTGCAGCTCTGCCAGGACACTAACTGGCGCCCAGACGTGGGGCCCTCAGGTAATCCTTCACCTCACCTCTCTGGTGAGTGCCCCCTCCTTCATGGGGAATTCCCCTTTCTCTCCCTGCGGCTCAGCAGGCTGCAGCGGCCTCTGTCCCTGCGCTTCTCTGCCTGAGGCCCAAAAGACTAGGCCCCCTGCAGCTCGGCAGGCCGCTTCCCTCCCTGGGGCTCAGCAGGCCATTTCTTTAATGGTTCGAGCCCCCTTCCACCTCCTTTCCACTGACCTCACCTCTCCGAGTGTGAGAAGTACCCTCTGCTCCTCTACGCAGTCCCAAGATGGCGCCAGGGCCTCTTCTCCTCGGGTGGGCACGCAGGCCCCGCCCCCTATGGGTCCCCGGCCCCGCCTTCCGCTCCACCCCTTAAACAGCCCCACCTGCGCGCTGCTTCCGACCCTAGTCCCCTCCGCCAGAGCAGGTGGCATAAGCGATCTCCAGCGTGGTGGGCTGTGGCTCCTGCTGCTGCTGCCAGTGCTCAGCAGAGCCCCTCTGGCCTCTGCTTCCCAAGGGGCGCCTACTGGGAGCAGCGGTACTTGGACCAGCCAGCCGGGACCCCGCTGCTCTACATGCCGCCCTGCGAGATGTGCCCAGAGAGGTGCCCAGCTTCCACCTGGGCCAGCACCTCTATGGCTTCCACCGCAAGCTGCTTCACAAGAATGACTGGATCTAGTGGAGGACACTGGCCTTCCGTCCCTCGACCAAAGCCTGGACTGCGACTCCTGGGAGCAGCTCAGCCTGCGGAACAGTGGGTCCTTACAAGGGGTGTCAAGTCCTACAGTGCCACCCAGTCCTCCAGTCGGCCAAATGAGAAGGCTCTCGCCTCAGGAACGGCCCAAGAAATGTTGATGCCGCCCAGCACCAGGATGCCCCAGTGAGACCACCTGGAGAGATATAAAGGACCTCCGTGACCAAACTTGTGCGCTGGCCCCTTCAAGAACCCCCACCCCATACCGTGGCCCGTGCTGGTGGGGCTCCTGTGCTCACCACCAACTCCCAGGCCACAGTCATTAAGTATGAGCCCTAGCTCCCAACCCCCTCTTCTAGTCACAAGCAACTGGAACTCCCCTCGCCCTCACCCCTTTAGCAGTGACTCCTCCATTCACCCTGTAGTCATCGATGGCGTCCACCCCGAGCCTCAAGATTACTCCTGTCTCTCCTCCCTCCGTCTGCTTTTCTACCTCACCTCCAGGGGTCCTTCCACTGCCCTAGCGACCTAAAGACCGACACTTGATGCATCTTCCCTGCTCCTGGGGCCCATGCTTCCTGCCCTGGAGTCTCCGGAACCTTCTACTTGTGCGGTGATTTGTACTGTGTCCGGTACCAACTCAACAGTTTTGCCTTTCAATGCCTGTGTTCCCACCCTTTACTGAAGACTGGTTGGGAAGTGACACCCTATTTAATTTTATGCTTCACCCACACAGAAAAACATGATTTAGGGGCCTCGGCTGTCATCGCCATCATCGTGTCCATAGTTAGCGCAGTCTCCGCGGCCGCCACTGCTTCAGTCACTTTGCACAACCAGATCACCACTGCTGCGGCTGTTAGTCAACTCGCTCAAAATACTACACACGCCCTTGGGCAAACTTCGGCTCTCTCCATGACACCCGTGCTGCCATTATGAACCTACAGTGCCCAATGGACTTAGTCCTTCGATGTGGTTACCTTTAATAATGTCTGGCAGGAGGATTGCTGAGTTCACGGCGGCTTGCCTGGGCACCATAGTGAGCTCAGGGCCAGCCTGAACTACAAAGCGAGACCCTGTCTCAAAAAACAAAAAACCAAAAAAAACGAAACAAACAAAAAATGTCTGGGGCTCTATCTGGGAGGGGTTCACAATGGGCTGGTCCAAGTTAAAGTTCATGGGGTCATGGGCTAATTTTAGGGTCACCCTATCTGACCAAACCCATAAAAATGTCATATGGTTGGCAGAGACCAGAGGGTCTTAACAGGGGTGATGATGGTGAAATCCAGGTCTGGCTGAGCCAACTGCACCTTATGCCAGTCTCCTGAGAGAGCCCTTGGCCCTCGGTAGCCTAAGTTGCAAGCAAGGGGAGCACTGAGCTAACGGGCATGCCGCAGCCGGAGACTGTTTGGTCCTCCCCAACATTGGGCCCCTCCTCTGACAACCAGACTGACCCCCAGTAGCCACCGCAAGCCCCTCCCACCGCTTGTGCTATCTAATGCCCCACACTGCATTCACCAAACGGAAGCGGCCCGGAAACCTCCCCGGTCTGGTGTGCGACGACAGCAGTTGATTGGCTTTTCTTTGCCTGTTAAAGTCTTATAAACCATCAAAATTGAACTATTACTATAATTTAACGACTGAAAATCACTATTTGTATTTTACACAACAATAGTCTTAATATCCTATTATAAAAACAAATATTTACAAACAAGTACACATGTAAATACTGAATGCTACAGCAAATATGTTTTAACGAAGGTCAGAAAATGAGGCTGAAGGAGTCAGTAGGCTCTTGGTATGAAATGAGATTCACTTCCTAAAATGAGCTACAGTTACACACATAGTTATTTTTTTCTGGAGAGCTATTCAACAATGAGTTGGGACCAGTAGTATTCCTATTTGGAATGAGGACCAAACAGCTTGCCTTAAACAACCGGCCTTTAGATTCCTAGCCAAAATCAAATATGAAAATAATCCCTACATTAATGCATTTTCTATATGCCTATAGCTAATTCATAGTAAATTTCCACTTTAAAAATGTTCACATTTATATAATTCTTATTTTTACTATTTAACAAAATTTTAATTGCTTCAAAGATAATGCACTTTCACCTAATAGACTGAATTTATTTATGACACATTTTATTAAAAAGTGGATCCAAAGTAAAAGTCCACTTAGGAGATATAAATAACTGTAAATTCCTTCTCTCCTCTTTAAACAAGTATGAGAAAATAACATCAAGTGGTAATTAACTTCGAATTAGAAATACATTCTATATGAAGCTATTTATTGGAAATAAGTGACGTGTTGATATTTTATGACAGGATAAGCACATTACAGAAATGACTCCAGAAAACAACATGGCCAGAGAATTAAATTATGTCTCTAGCCACAATGGCATAAATGTTTATAAAGGAACACTGTATTTCCAAATCAGTTAAATACATAATTGAATGCAGTTATTAAAGATACACAGGAAACTACTAAAAGAAAACATCAATATGAAGAACACAATACATATTAAACCTTGCTGTCTACAGACAGCATTGTATCTGTACAATTTCACCTGGGGTAGAACTAGTTGAAGATGATTACTTGGTCTATCTAAGGGCTGGCTCTTCCCATGATACCTCTCAGCCCACTCAGAGAAGTAAGAGACTGCAAATTCCCAGACTCTCTAGCAATGCAGTGTATTTTTTTCATCACATGATTCAAATGAATATAATTCTTCGAAACTCATGACAAAAAATTTACTGGGTCGTCTTTGGAAAAAGCTTGAAAGACAAACCATTTACAATGTGTGTAAAAGCCAACTTACTTCTGAAGTAGAATGATTTCAGGAATGAACTGGAAATTGGACCTCGAACAGCTCAAGGCAGTATGATCCACTGCGCCAAGCCTGTGTCTCTCTCTCACCCATTTGACGTGCTAAGCATGCTGGGAAAGCCACCAGTCAATGAACGTCTTCTAACTGCCCAATTTAATCAAAATTTATGTCTTAAACCCAAAAATATTAGGAATCTGCTCTAAAATAAAAATTACTGAAAAATAAGTAGGTTAAATGACAATAATCTTGAAATCATATCTATTATAAAAACAAAAATTCATCCAGCATTTATTTAACAGCATTATTTTTTAAAATGTCAAAAGCTACAATTTAGGTACTTCATGGAAAATGAAGATGAACCTTTTCCTCTCTTTATGTAGCTGTTTCCCTAAACATTTCTTAAAGTGGAAGTGGTTCGACACTGTAATGAGAACTCTTCACAAAACAGTCTTCTCCAGCTAAAGAGGTTTCTTCGTGTTTTTCAAAAGGTTTTTCCTCTCAGAGATATTCTTAAACATCAGGACTTGTATTAGTTCCATCAAACAAGAAAGTATTTTTTTTCTAAAGTGCATTTTTTTTCAATTTTGGCCAGAGTTCGTTCGCCACCATAGTAAGTGTGTTGTAAAATCACAATTTCTTTACTTATGCTTTTTCATTCTATAAAAAGACATGCGGGTAAAAATATTTGTCCTGCTGTTATAACTGAAAAAGATCCTATTTATAATTTTTACCGACATACAATATAATATTTATAAATGCAGAATCTACGGTTTAGTTAAATCCAAATCTACTAATTACTTAAAACTCAGAGAAAGCACAACCCAGCACTGAAGGGAAAGTAATTTACTCACATGTATAGCTGTTTTTATAAAAAATTTAGAAATGTAAACTTAGATTAATAAAAGTTCTCCTCACAGTCCTGTTCATACCTCAGTGTGAACCAAAGTTAACACACCTCAAAATACAATTTCCTACAGTGGAAGGATGACACAACAGATGCACTGAGCACAGTGAACCCAGAACCCAAGTGCATGCGTGCACACACACACCCTAACCAGCAGGTATTCCCTAATCTATAAAGTTAGCTCAAATGATGTCTCAACCTTTAATTCCAGTATTTTTGGATGATAGACTCAAATACTAACTTGACTAACATTTATGGGAGGGTCCTCAGGACCACTTTTTATAAACCTCTCATTGAAGAGATAATTTTATCTAAAATATGAGTGTTATCTGCTGAAAACCTCATGAGGTTTACGCTGGCATGTTCCTTTTCTCCCACAAAAAGGTATCTACTCAGAACCTGCAAAAAGGAACCTGGAAAAGGGGTCTTTGTATATCGGTTGAGGATATAATTAAGGATCCTTGAAAAGAATATTCAGAATTCAAGTGCCATAAATCCAAGGGCACTGTCCTTACAGAAGGAAAAAGAGACTCAGGAGACAGCAACGGGGAAGACAGAGGCAGAGGCTGGAGTGCTGTGTTAAGCAGCAAGAACATTCAGTCCAGCGAGGCCTGGGGTGGATCCTCCCCTCCAAGCTCCACTAGCATCCAGCCTGTGACACTGATTCAGACTGTTGTCTCTATAAATGTGAGGAATTTTTGAAGCCACCAGGTTCATGGTTACTTGTTATATCAAGCCCTAGGAAATGAATACAGTGAAATATGCTTCAGGAAAATAATGTTCTTTGTAGGATTCATAATTAACACCACTGTTCTCTGGCCTTTATGTATTTCATGCTGGGAATTAGTGATAAAGCTTCATCATTTCTAGATTTTTAAATAAAATCCAACTTGACTCCTAGATAAGTCTGTAATTTACTGTCTATACATATCTTTTTAACTTATAATAAACTATAGTTCTGAAATGTTAAACAACTTTTCAATCCGGAATGTTGGCTGATCATTTGTAAATATTTTCCAAATATTTTGCTATTTCTTTCTGGAAAAAAACACAGTAAACTAGTTCTAGTACTATGAAGCATTCCACTTTTCTTATACATGTAAAAAGTTTCCAAGCTTTATGGTGATCAGCATCAGAGATACAATGAGATAATTGTAAATATTTTTATTTTCCATCATTTGAGCTTTTGAAGCAGGTCTGGAGTTTTCTCAGTTCCTTATATTGAACTTCCTCAGATTTATCAGGCATGTTTAAAATGTATATAAAAATCAGATATGACCACAGGATCACTGTAGTACCTAAAAGAAATCCCAAAATTTTTACTTATTTATTCATTTAAAAAATAGTCTAAATATAGTCTTAAAGTTCAAAACATCCTTGATATTACCACATAAACCTTTGAATATCCTGACTATCTGGCCACTGAAAAGTCTTGTTCAGAAAGATATAAAAAGTTATGAAATTAACAAGTACATAGCAACTCAGTTCACAAATAAGCCTGGAAATGGATGGCAGAGGTATGTTAACCCTATAAATAATGTAAGGTAAAATAAAGTAACGGAATTCTAGCAGTTTCTGAGGAACTGTAGAAGTAAACAAGCACACGAAAAACATTAAATTCCAGAAGACTGATTTTGATTTCAATGAATCAGCTATACTCCAAGCAGCAAATATATAGCCTGGAACTAATAAGTATTTCACAATACCGTGTCTTTGAAAAACTCTTTTCCATACATAGAATGTATAATGTCTATTGTCTGCTAGCAAGTATTTATGAACATAAGTGAACTTCCAAACTAAAAATAAGCAGACTGACGTAATCAAAAGAAACTGGATTCTACGTTTCCAAACTAAGTGAAGAAATGCCTTAATTTTCATAGGAGATAGTAGGTGAGGAAAGGAAAAAAAGAGCGTAAAAGAGCAAAAGTAGAATAGCTGAGGAAAATGAAGACAGGCTTCATGATTGCTCCGATCACCAATAACGATTCCACCGTTAATTACTACAAAGGTACAAAATGCTAGCACCAGAAGGAGGTAGGGCCATGTCAGAAGGATGAGCACACTCAGGTTTTTAAAGGACATGCAGTACCCCAAAAGGAACCGGAGGATTTTTCTGAATTCCGAAAATGGTCCTTTAACCGAGGGGAGCCTCTCTTCTTTCTTCTTTTGTAGCTCGGTTTTCCAGGCTTCAGTTAACTTCTGCGCGATGACGTGTCCTGCGCAGAACATGATCCAGATGATATTTGTCTGACGAAACATGAAGCCGCAAAATCCAAGCAAGGCTGAAGTTTTATGATTTCCATAAAGACACATCAAATAGGCAAAAAGAGTAAAAAACATGGATCCTGCTTCTGTGTAATAAAGGAAGTTAAAAAAGTAGAGTGTAGGAAATACTGCCAGCGCCAGTGTGGACAAGATTCTCTGCATACTCGAAGCAGCCTTGGAGTGGGGAAAAAAGTTCGAATTATTTTCATGACAAAAAAAAAATGTTTATGTTTGGTGAAGGAAAGGAGTTATTTTTAAAACTACTTCAAACTTAAAACTTGTGCAATATTAGCTTCACATCTGCATTTATAACAGCATATCCTGACACTTTTAAGTCACAATCATTGGTGTGGAGGCCACCAGGACAACCCGTGTGTGTGACGCTCCTGTGGCTTAAAACATTTTGAGCAACTCAACAAAAGATTAAGGAATTATTGGGTGTTAGAGTGAACTAAGTTCTGTACAGAGCACGGACATAAAGGGGACACCACGCAGGTAGCCTCACCCTCTGAGACTAAGTTTTAGCACCTTCAGTCGCAGTCACTTATCCATCACTGCTCATTTCCTGACGAGAGTTCTTCCAATCCCTCTACTAGCGAAAGTGTAAATGTGTACACAGCATTTGTTTCTCTCTATCCAATGCTACTTCTTATGATAAAAATCACAGAATTTACCAGAAAATAGTAGACTTAGAATAAAGCTAAATATCTTCTTTTGCCCTTGACAGACAACTTCGTAACTCAAGGATTTTTATCTCCTGAAGTTGTATCTTTCACTTCATCTAACTCAACAAATCAGAGCATGCCATGCCCTTGATTAAAATTAAAGTTGGACCATCAGTTATTATAAAAGTTCAATGGCCTTTCTGTGACATACAAGGACGTTTTATAAGGACTACACACATGCACGCACTTCTATAAGGCCATTTTTTCCTTCAACCCATCTAAATCTTCAAACAGTAACTCCTTGCACCTTATTATTCCAGCCTCTCTACCTGTGCTTACATTGTTTCTTTGGCAGGATGATCCTGCACCCTGGTGCCATCTCCCCTGTGAAGCCTAACCCAGGGCACCCACTCCCCTGCCTTCTCATGGGCTCCAGCGAGCACTCTTCAGCTCGTTCTCTGTGACCTGGCAGTCTTTCCTGCATCGTCCGCACTCTTTCCTCTCATGACTGCTACTATTGACACCATCATTTTTAATTAAAAATCACAACAGTTAAAATTTGCCAAATCATTGCTATTTAAAGGGCACTATCCTAAGCACCTTCCATTTATTAAGCTTTTATTCTTTACAATTCTATGGTGTCATTACTATTCCTATTTCACAGATGAAATCATAGACGTGAAGGGGTTTTCTGCCAAGGTAACATAAACAGTGGTGGAAGGGTCAGGCTCAAATACTCCACTTCCACGGCCTGCATCCTTTTTTTTTTGAGACAGGGTCTTGCTTTGTAGTTCAGGCTGGCCCTGAGCTCACGATGTAGCCCAGGCAAGCCTGGAACTCAGCAATGCTCCTGCCTCTGCCTCCCGAGTGCTGGGATGACAGGCGTGAACCACCAAGCCAGGCACTGTGGTATGTGGTACTGATTGCTGGTGGGTGTGAGTCACCATGCCCGGTATTATTGTATGTGGTTATTGGGGATCAAACTCAGTCAGGCAGGCACCAGAACCACTGAACTAAATCTCCAGCCCAACAGCCTGCATTCTTACACCAACATTTCTCAGGCAAAGTTTGTTTCCTCTGAAGAAAATGTAAATTCCACAGGAAAAAGCTGCCTTGTACATTTCCTAGTCCTACTGCCTAGCTTACTGAATAAACTCAGCAAATACTTATCAAACCTGTTTGCAATTCACTAATACCCATTATAGATTCATCTTTACAAGACATACACAGATATTAATGGTTTAAGACATTTTCCTCCAAATACCCCAAAGTTCTTATCTTAACTGTGGACCTGACTACATGGGCTCTTGTAATAGCAACGTACCTTGTTTCTGGGTTGCACCTTTCGGAAAAGCAAATACAGTAAGTAGAAATTGCCAACGCTGAACAGAAGATTGACGAATCGGAGCATTCCGATGGAGCACACGACATGTTCCGACCATCCAAAGATCCAGGTGGCAGGCTTGACCACTCCCACCGACACCAAGTACAAGCCAGGTAAGGTAGTAATCATGGGATCCCACTTTAAAAGGAAACATCACTAATGAAACAAAAGTAAGAGGTCATACAGACAGAACAGACACACACTCCACGCTCGCGTTTCGTCTGTGCTAACGTTCCCGAATCTCGAGCAGTCATTCTACGACATGCGTAAGCAAGTCTTGAAGATGAGATGTCTCTTTATGAGCAAGGTTTTCTTTTAAGCCTCTGCACCTGTGGGTAATTGAGATGCTAGTAGCGCACAGACAGTAATTCAAGATTCATTTCTCTTTTCCAGAACTTGCTTTTTAGGGAGCCTGCGTTGTGGTGACTAAATTGCACATAAACCTTGGCTGAGAGACCGGACCGCAGGCTCTGCGAGGACAGCTAACGCCCCCTCGCCTGGGGCTGGGGGAGGCGCCGGGCTCGCTCCTCCCGGGCGGCAGCCGGGAACGAGGGCTGGGTGGCGGGGGCCGGTGGCCGCGGGCGGGCCCCCACCTGCGCCGGGGAGAAGCGGCCCTCGCAGAAGCGCTGCGCCTGAGGCAGGTGGAAGACCTCGTCCATGTAGGGCTCCCGCAGCGCCCGGCTGAAGGCGGAGAAGAGGAGGCACGACACCAGGAAGGTGCAGCTCAGGGCCGCCGAGAAGTAGTAGCCCTCCAGCTGCGCCATCCCGGCCCCGCGCCCACTGCCGCGGAGCCCGGGCCGGCGAGGCTCTGCCGGCAAAGCCGCGCTGGCAACTCCGGCTCGAAACGGGCGCGCAAGTCAGGACTGACCGGAAGCACCCGGCAGCGCCGGAAGGCAAAGGATGCTGGGAGAACGCGGGCCGGAAGAAGCGGGTCACTGTTTCCCGAGTGACGAGTTTCTGGGCCGCACCGGATTGTGGCCCGTCAGTCACGTTGCCCGAGACGCACAGAGTGGTCCGAGCCTCGGGATGGGGCGGGCCTAGGAGATCTGCGCCTGCGCGGGAGTAGGGTGGTTCGAGACTTGCAAAATAAACCAGATTTAGGCCGGGGATTTAGCTCAAGTGGTACCGCGCCTACCGTGGAAGCACAAGGGCTAGAGTTCAATCCCCGGTACTGCAAAAAAAAAAAAAAAAAAAAAGAGAGCGAGAAACCAGACTTCACCTGCAGAGGTTTTCTCTGATCGTTCCCATTTCTGTCCACGAGGTGGCGGTATGGCCCCGCGTTTCCCATCTCCAAACTCAATTCATCGTTTCTTTAGTTATTTGTGTACTCTCATTGAGAAGGAGCAACAATTATTTTTAAAGTCTTGGACGATGTAGCGAGGAAGAGCCCTGTGTGGGTGGGAATGGTTGTAATTCTCTGCTTCAATGCCTGGTGTTTTGCATGACCATCTAAATGGGCGTTTGAAGTGCTTTAATATAAATACCTCTCTTGGGGGAGGGAGATTTACCTCAGTGGTTCTGGCGCCTGCCTCGCAAGCATAAGGTCCTGAGTTCGATCCCAGTAACCACATACAATGCTGGAGCAATCAACACCACACACCACAGTGCCGGGCGTGGTGGCTCACGCCTGTCATCCCAGCACTCGGGAGGCAGAGGCGGGAGGATTGCTGAGTTCGAGGCTTGCCTGGGCTCCATAGTGAGCGCAGGGCCAGCCTGAACTACAAAGCGAGACCATGTCTCAAAAACAAAAACAAACAAAAACCTCTCTTGGGCCGGGAATTTAGCTCATGGTCCCGCGCCTACCTTAGAAGCACAGGACCCACATTCAATCCGCAATGCCGCCAGAAATAAAAATAAAAATTAAAAAATCTCTCTAGTAACCTGGGTGATCACCTAATTAAAAATACCAAAAAGAAGCTGTTTGTTTAGCACTGCAAAGTTCAGGGTTCTCAGCCCCGTTCTTTCTCGAGGTCGAGCTAATTCAGTATCTCTCAGTTTAAAGGCAGCTTCTCAAAAAGCTGAGACTGTAAAAAAATTCAGCTGTTTTATCACTAATAAGAGGAACTCACTGGAATCCGTCCATGTTAGTCTTTTGCTCTGCTGTGCTGCTCAGCTTTGCCTTCTCTGTTACCTCCCGCCGGATGGCTGCAGTACAGCTCAGCGCACTTACTAAGACCATCGCCAGGTGATTCGGCCCCCGGGGCACGGTGCTGTCACGGTTCTGTGGTTGGCCGCAACCCAGCCGGTCATAACATACAGACGGGGTGGGTCCAAACATAATATGCGCTTAACATTTATTGCGGTAGAAGACACATTATCACTGGCCCTTCCAACACGCCCTCACTTAGAACACAACCCCTCATTCTGGCTCGTTTCTGAAACACTTCTAGGCGTTTTCTTCTATGAGCGTCTTTACCAGGTGTGATTTTTCAAAAAAAAAGCAAAAAACGGTGAATGAATGTGGCTGACGAGTGATAGCCAACAGAAAGGCAGTCTTGATAAAACACGACGGTGTCCTCATTTATCTTCTTCACTGCATGTGACACGGTGCAACTTCTGGCTCTGCCCCAAGTCAGAATAACCACAAAAGAACCATGAAAGGGCCTAAGGAAACCACAGGGACCCAGCGAACGGCGAGGGCACTTCCCGCCCTGCTCTCAAATGTGTCAAGAACAATTGCAGACACGCGAACAGAGTGAAAGGCAGTATTTGAGGGGAACTGATGGGAATGTGTCTCTCTCTCTCTCTCTTTTTTTTTTCCTTGTAATGGGGATTGAACTCATCGAATGTGTCTTTTAGTGTAATTTTTTTTTTTTTTTTTTTTTTTTTTTTTTTTTTTTTTTTTTTTTTTTTTTTTTTTTTTTGCGACAGGGTCTCGCTTTTGTAGTTCAGGCTGGCCTTGAGCTCACTATGGTGCCCAGGCAAGCCACTGCGAACTCAGCAATCCTCCTGTCTCTGCCTCCCGAGTGCTGGGATGACAGGCGTGAGCCACCACGTCCGGCATTGTGGTATGCGGTGTTGATTGTTGGTGGGTGTGTCTCCACGCCCAGCATTATATGTGGTCACCCACCGGGGATCGAACTCAGGACCTTGCGCTTGCGAGGCAGGCGCCGGAAACACTGAGCTAACCCTCCGGCCCCTTTAGTGTAATTTTTTAAAAAATTAAACATTCACCTTTTATTTTCATCACACCTTATATATAATCTAAATCTGACTGATGTCCCTAAAAAGAGTGGACGTGCTTTAAAGGAAGTGGATAGAACTAGATGCCTGTGCTATACACTTCTGTCCATAATAATTGCTACCAAGACATTAATATTACGTCTCTGACTCCCATACTTACCTCTTGCACCTCTTTCAGTTAATCAAAAAGTTTGCTGAGTTCGAGGCTCGCCTGGGCTCCATAGTGAGCTCAGGGCCAGCCTGAACTACAAAGTGAGACCCTGTCTCAAAAAAAAAAAAAAAAAAAAAAAAGAAAAGAAAAAAAGTTTGAAGAAAATAAGAGGGGTTAGGACTTTATTAATACAGGATCTTCATTAAAACTTACATTTTAAGGAAGAAACTGAAGGTTTCTTCAATGAGTGATTTACCAGAAATTGCAAAGAAAATTAGTGCCTGAATGACGGGTAGGAACCAGACCACCAGACCAAGAGGACTAAAATAACTCCATCGCCTGAGCATTTCAGAGAATCTGCAACTTATATTCAACTGAGTGTCTGATTGGCCTTAATAAATTTAAATTTGCATTCCACTCTCTCTGTTTCTATCAACCAAATGGACTAAAACAAGTTTCATTTTCAAAAAGTTTTACTTAAGGACCAATGGCATCATAATCTGCCGGAAATCACTGTAAAAATCAGATTCTAATGTAGTCTCTCAGAATACTTCGTAGTTAACTTCAGATTTAGAAAATATCAATATGAAGGCCATTACCTAAGGAAACAAGATGTCCTATAGATCAAATGCAGATTTTTCTAGAATATTCTACTGGTTTGTTTACCATCAACACACTGACAAAGCTGTTGTTACTTTCATACGCTGAACTAACTACATATAAGGCAAACTAAAAGCGCTTTCCCCAGATCTGCTTCTAGGTCAAGACTTCCCCCCTGAAAATGGCTATCTCTGGGGATTTTAACACACCACTAGAGTTAATTTTAAAATTGGATCACTACCAACATTTAACTTTAAGAATTCCAGTCCTCATTTTCTATAGATGCTTATTTTATGAAATATCAGTAGGAATAGCAATCATTAAACATCAAATTATTTATTATGTGTTATCCAGATGAACTATAACATAGGAAGTTATGGCAATGAGATTCCCAATCAGGTTCCAGGGATAATTTTTAAGGTTTTATTGTGAGCAAGAAATAAATCTTTGGTTGAATCCACAGGACTGTTACAGTTATTACTGCTAGCACGGTGTTAGCATAATACTTTAGGCATTTCACTGTATGAATTATCCTGTCCTGACCATGACATTCCCCAAGGTTGTAATTATAATTGAGGAATTTGAAGTGTTAGCCCAACTAATAAACTGCTTTGAATTCCTCCTTTTTCATTTGTTGCCGAATCCAAATTTGGCCGATTGATAGCATGGTGATGGTTTACTCAGTGCTAGGTGACAGTTACAGCGGGATGTTGCATGTGGGACCAGAGTTCGAGGTAATAACTTCCAAAACGGAAGTCTAGCCTTAAGATAAATATAAACATAGTGTTTAGAAATTCACATTGCTTTATTAATGAAAAGGAAACACAAATATCTAGTGCAAATGTTTTAGTAGCTATTTTACTGAAAATTACTTGAAGAAATGGTGTTGGACATCTGTGCCAAATCTTTTTTGGCACCAGGGACCAGATTAATGGAAGACAATTTTCCTGTGGGTGGTAGAGAGGAGTGTTGGAAGTCTGTCCTTTTCAAAGAAGCTCTTCAGTGATGTTTGTTGGGGGCACATTTTGGCTGGGGTTAGCTTCTGGGCTTACTGAAGCCGTGACTGAGACAGGCCCTCAGCGCAGGAAAGAGGCACACGTGCAAACAGTTAAAGTAATAGGGAGGCCACTCAGAGACCAACCTAAGTGTTGGGTTCTGGCTCAGAGTCCGCCGACGGACACAGCTGCGTGCTTGAAGTGTGTCAGCTCACGTGCCAGTAGAAAGCCTGCTGCCGGGCACAGCTTGTCACTGGCCATCGCTGGCAGGACTCTGATGTCTGTCTGCAAGCGGTTGATGAGCCCAGTCTCCGTGCAGCCGGCCTTCCTGCGTGTGTTCGTCTGTGTTGCAGCCGCTCCCCGGGGCTAGCGTCACAGTCTCAGCTCTACCTCTCGTCATCAGGCACTGATTCTCCTAAGGGCCGGGCAGCCGAGACCCTCCCGGGTGTGGTCCACGGCGCAGTTTACACACCTGTAAGAACCTGCTGCCGTGGGTGACCTGGTGGGAGCTCAGGTGGGGGGGGGGGCCGGGAATGACTGCAAATGAGGCTGCTTTCCCTTCCCTGCTGCGCTGCGCCGCTCGCCGCCTACTGGATGGCCATGTTCTTGCTTCCTGCCAGCCCTCAGATCTGGGGCTGGGCCCTTGGTCTAGGGGAGAAATCTTCCAGTTTCACTTTGGACAACTCAAACCGGGGAAATCTATTCGTTTCAGATGAACAGTAGTGGTTCATGCCATATAACTGAAGGCAAAGCTTCCAGCTGTTCTCTACAGGAGCGTCCGCAGAGTGAGGTCCTAGGGCAGCAGCACAGCATCACCTGCAAACCTGTTGTAAATGCACATTGCTAAGCCAGTGCCTCAGCCCGTTTATTACTGTCTCCAGATGTTGCTTTCTTTAACCAAGAGGTTTCGGTGACTGATAACTCTACGTAAAAACACTTGACTAGGATCAATGCAAAGTGTTTAAAGTTTTTTCCACCAGAGGGCGCTGAAGCTTTAGCAGAATCAGCGCCAATGTATTTATTAGTCTTTCTCAGATGAAGGTTGCACGTTAGCCTCGCCTATTGTTCAGTACTAAAATATCAGCCTATTTAACCTGACACTCGGGCGGCTGTTCGTCAGGTTTTAAAGTTCACTGTTGTCAATATTAATAAGTAATTAGTATTTTGTATGGAAGAAGTCTTGCAACAGCCGCATCGTCAGGCAAGAAACGCCGGGAGCAGGTGAGAAGCTCGAACCCACAGACCTGCGAAGTGTGCAGAGGGCGGCCGGCTTCCCGCCACAGCCAAGCGCCCTCGCCGTGTGGTACGAAGCCCTGCGGCCTGGGGAGGGGCACAGGACACGTCTGTGCCGGGGCTGGCGCGCAGATCTGGGGAGAGGAGGCCGGAGGACCCCTCGACGCAGCGGGGACACAGCCTCCGGCCGAGCTCCCCCGGGAGCGGAAGCCCAGGTCCGCCGGGGCAGAGCAGGCGTCACGCGTGACTCCGAGCCGCCAGCAGGGGGCGCCCGAGCAACGCGCCGCAGTCGCGTGGGCCCTGCCGGCCTCGCTGACCGACGTGCCGCCCAAGGGTACAAAACTGACAATAAGCTTTTAGACATTTATTAGCAGAATGACAATAATTTCACGTCTCAGGAATCTAAAAGCGCAACTATTACTTTATATTTCATGTCATTTCTTTCATTTTTCTAATATTTGTTGGTGTCATCCATCTCTCATAGATTGGAAATTTGCTTTAAAATACTTTTTATTTTTTTTTTTTTACCAGGTACAGTTAAAAAAAACTCGTTTGTTCCATGTCATGAAGATGCTATCGTGACAATTTAACCTGGCGATTTAAGGAACTTCCTAACAGGGTGCAGCGTTTCATCTGATCAACGCCATCTAACGTAACGTTCCACACTCTGAACTTTCTCCTTTCTTTTGCGTCTGAGACGTCAAGGCTGTGTGTCCAGAGGTTACTGAGCTGGCTTGAAATAATTCAAGTTTCTGTCGCGCGCCAAGCGTGTTTGTTTTCTCACGTGGGTGTGGACCGGTAGCATCGGCAGCGAGAGCCTGGGGGAAAAGAATCTCATCCCTGCAGCTCGGGACGCTCCGGGCAGGAAAGCTAGTCCCGAGCGAATTCCTCGGAGCATGCGCCCTGCGACCCGCGGCGGCAGAGACAGCCACGCTTCACTTCTACCTTTGAGATCGTCCTCGCTGTGCCCGGGACCTCAGCCGACCCTCTTGTGGCGGTTCCTTCCTTGGTGGAGGTGATGATATTCTTAGAGTATAATCGGCTCTCCTGGAAGCCGGCTGTAAAAGCAGGACTTTGTTTTTGAAGGGGAGGGAAGTTCTGGACTCTAAGCCACCGGTCCAGATGGAATACTGCCGACTCGTCATTAACTGGCACCTCAGCAATACAAGAACTCTGTCATAAAATTCATGGCAATGGCTACACCTTCAAATGTCTATAGGGAAATGGTATCTTTTTAAAAATAAATGAACCCTAGCCGGGCGTGGTGGCTCACGCCTGTCATCCCAGCACTTGGGAGGCAGAGGCAGGAGGATTGCTGAGTTCGAGGCTTGCCTGGGCTACATAGTGAGCTCAGGACCAGCCTGAACTACAAAGCGAGACCCTGTCTCACAAAAACAAACAAACAAACAAATAAAAATAAATGAACCGTGCTGAGATAATTGATGCAAATCAGAATTCACTCGAAACGTGTACCGTTCTGTGTTTAACCATTCAGGGACAGAAGTTCCTGATAGGCCCTTTGCGTGCTAAGGAGCCAGGTCAAACAGCTGAATCCGATTAAGGTCATTAATATGCCCAATGCCTGATCAAATATTTTATTCAGATTAGTTGTTCATAAATTTATTCCCCAGTCAGCTGTAAAGTCTAATAGCTTTAATGAAAATGTTATACACTCTCCTTAATGTAAGAACATGCGCCTGTTACAGATGCCTTCCTACGGGCGCTGTAATACAGTCGGTGCCCCTGACTCGGGAGAGGAGGGAGCACAGTGTGTGTGGAAAGGCGTTAGGTTTCCCTCTTGGTTCACGAGGTATTTTTAACATACGGTATTAAATCCTTGATACAAAATTATTACTCCCAAAGGGAGACTTAGCTGTGTCCCACTGCGTCACGAACGTGAAGCAGCTGTGCGCGGCTCGCCGGGCCTGGGCCGTGCGGCTTCGGGTCCTGGTGCCCTCGATCCCGGGTCTCGGGATGAAGTTCGCGCAGAGGCCGACGCGCTCCGTCCTCCCCCAACGACCGCGAGTCGCCGCCACTCCTGTGCTTCGCCCGCCTCCCCGCGGGGCTCGGCTTCCAGCGCGGCGCCCAGCGCTCTGCGGGGTCCCCGCGGACTCGGGTGCGCCGCCTGCGGGACTCGCCGCGAACTCGGCGCCGGCCGGGACTCGGCTCCGCGGACAGCGACGCCTCCGCGCGGAGCGCAGCAGCACGACTCGGGCCGGGCGGCGGCGGACGCGCCTGGAGAGCCGGCCTCACGGCGATCGGGCCCGCAGCTGCGCCTCGCCACGGCCGAGAAGGGCCGGGGGAAGAGAGGAAAACCCAGAGGAACTGGAATAAAATATCTCCTCGCTTTGACCAGGAGAGAAACAGCGGGAGCCCCTGGGGTGGGCCTGAGAAGGTCCCGGGGTGGGCAGCATGGTGAAGTCACCGCGACCCCAGGCCTGGGCCTGAGAAGCTGCAGCCCTGCCGCCTAGGAAACAAGTCGAGAATCTTTTTTTTTTTCCTCGAGACAAGGTCTTACTTTGTAGTTCAGCCTGGCCCTGAGCTCACTATGGAGCCCAGGCAAGCCTGGGACTCAGCATCCTCCCGCCTCTGCCTCCCGAGTGCTGGGATGACAGGCGTGAGCCACCACGCCCGGCACTGTGGTGTGTGGTACTGATGGCTGGTGGGCGTGAGTCTCCGTGCGCAGCATTGAATGTGGTCACCGGGATCGAACTCAGGGCCTTGAGTTTGCTAGGCAGACGCCAGAACCGCTGAGCTAAATTTCCAGCCCGGGTCGGAGAATCTTGAGTGATAATTCTTCCGCTTCACTCATTCTCAGTAAATATTTAATAAACTTCTGTTGATCTTAATATTATTCTTAACAGCACTTCATGAAAAATAGACCTTGTCTTATTAAAATAAGGGAATAAACATCTCTTTGATTAGCAAAGAACTGATTAAAAAACTCCGTGTTATTAAACCAAGGTCATGGTGCCGCAAATTTACTTGGTTTATTTATTTTGAGGAATAATTTTTCACATTAATTATTTATGACAGTTTTAAGTATGCTCAGAAATTTACTGCCTTGTTTGGGAAGTATAATTAAATTGCTGCTTTGGGAGATCTTCATATTATTAATGGGGAAGGAGAGATCAGGAGTAAGTTTGGGAAGATGCCATCACCAGGGGCCACTGCGAAGGACGGCTCTTCTCTCTGGGGTGCTTCATGCGCTGGTGACATAGAAACGCACCGTCCTCATCCAGAAAAGCTGACGTAAGTCAGTTCCCTTGGGGCCACCACGCGTTCTCTTTTTCACTGATTTGGGTACGTATTGTTTCAACTATTTCATACATGCAATTTCATAAGAATAGTAAAATGTAGCATTACATTTTTATTTTTGTCTTCGAAATTTTCTTGGACGCTATAGTTGTTCCAAGATTGTAATATTTGTCGGTCTTTAGAGCACCGATGGCTATTATTATAAGGAGATTTTATCCTCTTTTTAAAATTTTCCTGTCAGTTTTGCACTGATGTAATCATAAAGAAAATTCTGATGTAAAACATCACAATATTGGTTTGGATGAAAATTATGTAAAACAAAGGATACAAACAATTCTCTAGCTACAAAACCAATTCATAGTGTTTTCTTAAAGAAACAAAAATCTTGTGAATCTCTGAGAGTGTTTGATACAGTTATCAATAAAAATGTGTTGCTATATCAACCAGAGAAGACAAACACGTCTGTCTTACAGAGTATTGCGAAAACCTCAATAGGTCAGATTTATTTATCCTCGCTATTAGGCAAAGCTTCGGAGACGCTCGGGTTTTGCAAGGAGAAATAAGGATTTTACTTAGACGTCACCCGAGGGAGGTGGTGGGGGAGGGGAGGGTGTGGGGAAGAAACCAGCGAAGGAGAAGCGCACAGGACGGGAGCGGGCGAGGCTCCGGCCTGACCGTAAAGCCAGAGCTCCCCAGGGCCCCAGCAGCGGGCCCGGCCGCGCACCCGGCACTTTGTCCGAGGGCGCCAGGCGGCTGGACCTGGGCTGGCTGACGTCGCCCCGCAGGTGACTCGGCCTGTTTCACGTGCACCTTCTCAGAAGTACTTACAAGGAGAACAGTCTTAAAAGGTGAGGACCGAGGTTACTTCTGAAGCAACGCTTGGCTCTGGCTTTGAAAGCCAACCTGTCCTGGGGGAGGCATCCTTTTCCAGCGCGAATTAAATTACCGCGGCCTGTATTTCCCAGGGAAGAGCGTAGTTTCCGGGCAGAATGGCACATTTGCATTTTGATAGCACACAGGTTTGGACTGCTCCCTTCCGAGAGCCAGAGGGGAATAAATGCACTGTATTAGGTATCCTCCAGGGGAATATAAGTATCGGATTATATTTCACCAAGCACATTTATGCGATCTCCAATAAAATCTGTAGTTTTTGTAAATCCAACAGCCAAGTAATGACAAGCCCATTTTTTTATAAAGTAGGATACAGGCACCTATTTCATCATTGATACATATATTTCATTTGTGCAGCACAAGCATTAATAATGTCTTAAGAGTTCTATTACAGAGGATCTTAAGATGCCAACTTGTGACCCCTGTATGACAAAACAAAGGTGAAAGGTTTAGATAGTTACCAGAAGAGGAGTAAAAGATTTTCGCCGGGTGTGGGGGCTCGCGCCTGTCATCCCAGCACTCGGGAGGCAGAGACAGGAGGATTGCTGAGTTCCAGGCTTGCCTGGGCTCCATAGTGAGCTCAGGGCCAGCCTGAACTACAAAGCGAGACCCTGTATCAAAAAAAAAAAAAAAAAAAGATTTTCAAAAGCCACTTTACAGCACAAGAGCCAGAATGGAGACATTCGCCTCGAAGTTCACCAATCGATTCATCTGGTTGTGTAAGAGCCCAGGATAATGCTTCAAATTACATAATGATGACACTGTGTGAAAACATCAAGCACTACAACAAAATGCTGGAGATTTCTTTTCATAGAAAATGCCCTCCTTTAATTACAAGGGGACCGGGTAAGTTAAAATATCAATTTGTGCGTAATTTTGCAGAAACACACGGCTCCCCAGCAGTGAGATTAGGAGGTAAGACAGTGTCCCTAGCAAGCATGTGTCAGCGAAGCCTGACACTCACCAGGTCCCGCGGATCTGTCATTCCCAGCTGCTCATCTGGTGAGAACAATAAACCAATATTCTCTTAATCTAATAATTGTTGATCATTTCTCATAGCATATCAGTAATGAAAACTCGATTCGCTTCCAGTTTACGTGATGACTCCTGAGTCTTTTTTTTTAACCAGTCTTATTAAGTAGAATGTCACAGTTCAGTACAGTGGAATTGGGAGAGGTTAATTCAATTTCTCTGACCTTCGCCTTTAAGTTTATCATTATGCACAATAATGATCACAGCATAGGAATGAGGAACTATGTGAAAGGATTTTTTAAAAATTCTATGTCTTATCTCTAATGTGCTTATTCCATTACAGAACTTAATTTTAAAACATATCTTATTTGCATAACTTGCTTTTTAAATCCAGTCTTTCAACTTGTGTTTATGAAGCAGTAGGAACCAAGACAAAAATCAATTATAAAAGAGAAATAACTCTTTTTCTCATGGCCTTCTGGCTGGACTTATAGATGCCTTCTAAGGTTACATAATTTTCTATAACATTTACAATTCTGTGTTTTCATTTAGGATAGATATTCCAAACCAGCGTTATACAACAAAACTTCCCACAGTAATGACAATGTCCTATGTTATACAGCCTTATGTGACAGACGTGATTACATGTGGCTATTAAATATTAAAGTAGGACTAATGTGGCTGATGAAATGAGATTTTTATGCGTAAAGTTAAACATTCCCGTGTTGCTGCTGGGAATTATACTGGAAGGTACAGTGCTAGATCTTGTTAGGGCTGAATACCACCCTGTGATCTGAATATTTGATTTCATATTTACGGTGAGACTCTCAAGGACGCAAAGCCCATGAGATAGCACAGTTGCCCATTGTACTTACTGGACTTTCTACTAGTCTGAACGTCCTACAGCAGCGGGCGCTCTTAGGCACCAAAACCCGGTAAGGAGGGTCTGCCTGAAAAGGGCCCAAACCAGAAAGCAAGTAGTCAGTGTGGCCTAAAATCACATGAAGGCCTCTCCCTGGAGGGGAGAAAGGGGGGTCTGCGCTGGGGGTACAGGAGGCCTCTAGAGACTCGAAAGGCGGGGGTGAGGGTGTCCCGGAATCCTCCAGGAAGAACAGAATCCTGCTGATACTTCAGCACCTATCACAGTAGTTTTCCGTTTAGTTTTAAATCCTTGTTCAAGGAGAGGACCTTGCGTGTTTATGGAGAGAGATTCAGCTTCAGCCAACTCCTCCCTTCCAAATCGAGTCAATAAAAGGGGCTATCAGCTCCGCTGCGTACAGAACGCTCTCAGAGCAGATTCCTAATACATGTATTATTTTATTCTCTCTCATGCATTTCCAGTGATATTTGATGGTCAAT
>PVIC010025239.1:0-13113 GCA_004025085.1 Thryonomys swinderianus
CAGCCCTAACTGATGCCACAGTGAACACCAATTGGGAATGTCTGAAAATGGCACATTTGACACACAAGCATCAAAGACTATCTGCAAACGTCTGCTTGGAAACCAATTACTGGTCTACTTTTGCAAGCATGAAATCTTTCAGCTAAAGAGCCTAAGGGGGAAAAAGAAAACTATGCCACCTTTCACACAGAACTACCTGCTCCTTCTACCCCAGCCTTGCCCAGCCTTAGCTCAGGGCTCTGGAAGAAGCTAATATGAAAACAATCAGAATTTAATTTAAACTTTAGTGCCTCCGAAGGTAATTAAAGAGTTGGGCCTGACTCAAGTTCTCTCTGGGATCAAGCGAGAGGCCTCTCAGCAATGGAGATGTGGTGCTGGCCCTTGCGCACTAATCTCTTCCAGCCTCCTAGGTGCTGTTGTGAGTAATTACTTAATCAGGGCAGCTGTGGATCAATGCACTCGGAGTGTTTGCAATTAGCAACTCCTGTAAAAGGTCCAACTGAGCCGCCTCTAGGGGGGAGATTAGACTCTGGGTAACACTTCCACAGCCTCTACTCCAGCAAGGCAAGGGCGCGATCCTCCCCATCCTGTCCAGCCTCTTCCCTCCACCCTCACATCCCCATGCTGCTCGTCACCTGAGGGACCCTAGCATCCTCCTCCCTGACGTGGACCAGATCCCTCCTGTGGTTGAAAATGTGTCACACAGCAGGTGTCCCAATGCTGCGGCAGCTGAGGAGGGGGACACCATGGGAGCTTAAAAAAGAGAAGCAGTGAGTCTGCAAGTCCCACAGGGACTTGGGCTGTAATAAACTGGGAGGCGAGTGAGTGAAAGCTGCTGCTGATTAGCACAGTTTTAGGAGCAATAACCAGAGTCATTCTGCTGTCAAAGGATCCTGGGGACGCAACACAGAATAAGCAAGCTTTGTAGCAGGACAGCTGAGCACGGATTCCAGCTCTGCCGTCTCAGCTGACACTGGGTAAGTTCTTTCCCAGCTTCAATTTATTCACCTGTATAATCAAAGTGATAATGGAGCCAACCAAGAGGATCATGGGAAGGATTTACCAAGACTGTAGTCAAGTGCTTAGTACCAGACCTGCCCCTCAGCCTACACTCCGTAACTGTTTCCATGACCTTGTTTTTATGGATACAGAGTGGCACAATGATTGAGCAGATACATTTTGGAATCAAGATCTTGCATATGGCATTTTCATACGAAAGCCATACGAGTAGATGAGATTTTCTGTTTCAAAGATGCTAAATGACCTTTCCCAGGCCCTACAAACAATGAGCGGGGAAGGAAACTCATCACCCAGGCTTTCAACTCGTAGCTCACTTGTCTGCACCAGTATCACAGCAGGTAACAAAGATGCCCCTGTCACTGTTCCATGTACTATCCCCAGAACACCAAAGGCCTCTGCCATCTATGCCGAGAAAATTGTCTAACGCTTGAGTTTTGGAATTGCACTATTTTTACATGTCTAGGTCTGAGTACCAGCTCTCGGTACTCAAATGGTTGTTGCTCTTCAGGCAAGTCAGGACTCTTCTCTGAGCCTCTGCTTCTGCATCTGTAAAATGGGGATGATGACAGTACTGGTATCAGGCTCACAAGGAGTGAAAGCTAAAAATTCAACAGAAGACCACTACCATCTTTACTCCAAAGACCTTCAGGAGCTGCTAATGCTTACCCTTGAGATGCTAATAGATGATGAGATTCCAGACATAAGCAACTGCAGTAAGGACACACAATCAGGGCTCAGGAACAAGAGCCCTTGAACATACAAAGGTGAATCTCATTTCTGATAGAGCATCTGACAGATTTGAACCAGGTTACACCTGTTCAGTGTGTTACATACAAATCCAGTTTTTACTTTCAGTCACTACCTAAAACATCAATATCAATATATATGCATGTTCTGTTATCTGTAGAGAAAGCATTGTTTTTGTAAAAAAAAAAAAAAAAGGCACAAGCCAAGGAATTAGGGCCCCATTATTCAGGAACTTGCTAATAAAATCCTCCTTTAAAAGCAGACTTTGGAAGAGCTTAAATACTGACATTAAACTGGGAAGATGAGTTAAACTAATTAATGGTACAACTTACAAGCAAAGATGGATAAATTTCCCTATTAAAGCCATTAAGACTATTCTTGCAAACCTGATTTGAGGAGATTTTAATGTTTCCCTTGATCTTCATGATAATTCATCTGGTAAAAGAAATAGATTCACAACTTGCACAACATTTGTAATGTGCATGAATGGAGTATCACTTATTTTTCTTTCTGAATAATCTAGAGCAGGAAGGTTAGTTAGATGAAAAAAACTTTGAAAGCTTCTGGTAAAATCTATAGCCATCTTCATACTCCAGGGCAAAAAAAAATATTGAATATGCAAAATATGTGTTAGCAATGCCAATTCTGGTTTAAATTATATTTCCTTGTCAGCAGGTCAGCATTTCCCTGTTTGAGGCCTGAAATAGTTCAGGGCAGATTGTGGAAAACAAAATTATAATCAGCAGTTACACTGAAGGATTTTGCAACCCACCATATTTAATCCCACAAGTAATAAAGATGAAGCCAGAAAAATGACACCTGTCATTCTCAAATCAGTACTGGCAGGAATGCCAACATAAAATGCCAACCAGCTCTGCCTAGACTTCTGCAGGAGCCAGACTGTGCAGAGACCTTTATGGGGCTGGGGCACTGATGGCCCATCACCACCTGGGTCCCCCCTCTGCAGAAGGAGAGTCTGAGTCACTAGCCTTTCTGATAATGTGCATGCTCAAGAGGCCATTGGCTGTCAGGAAAGGATGTTAGGAAGGGCCATAACTTCAGCTGAGACTTCATAGGCAGGGAGGACATGGCAGGAAGACAGCAGTCTAGGGAGGTCTTAGAAATCATGAGGGAGCAATTTTGAATGAAGTGACTGATTATTACAGTTGGTTTATGTGTAAGACTAGTTCTCAAGTTATACACACCAAATTTAGTATGATTATTTCTTGATCATAAATGAATAATGTATTAATGTATGTGTTTTATCTTCTATATATCTAAAGCTAGTCTGCTATATTACACATTATATATGCACACATATGTTCCAAGAGATGACTTTGACACAGCACCCATACTCAGTGGTGTTAGCAACAGAAAAACATAATTGCAAGGTATATATGAGGAGCAGCTGTATTCTTCATGAGCAATTCTCTTTTAGTTTAACCTGCTTAAATTCAGCACTCAAATCTAGACATTGTTAAATACACTTTCATTTTCTACGTTTTTCAGTACCTAAAGCAACAATCAATGAATGTATGTTTTTACTCTTAAATATAGACTAGCCATTGATGGAGCACAAGGGACTGATGGCAGACATTCAGGGACTGATGGCAGACATTCAATAAAAAATTGAGATCTGAGATCAGATCCTGACAACAATAGGAATTCTGGGAGTTATCTCTAACTTGTAGATGACACTCTTATTTGGTGGTGTCAGAAGAGGCTGGACACCTTTGTATATAGGCTAAGTGGGTTACCAGTAGCAGACTTGGGCCAAAGGCAGAGATCATGAGTACCTCTTGGTTCTTCCAGCACCCCTCCCTTACCCTGGTGTCATGGTTTATATCTAGCTGTCACCCCACAGCCTTACATGGTCATAGATGGGGCTTTGGGGAGGTGATTGGATCATGGTGGCAGAATACTCATCAGTAGATCTATCTACTGATAGGCCTATAGCTGAATGGGACCCTGGGAGATGAAGCTTAGAGGAGGTGGGTCTCTGGGGGCATGGCCAGGGAGGGTGTGGCAGCCCCTCCCTTGATCTAATTTTGCTTCCTGTTGCCACACCCCTCTGTGAGGCCACCTAGTTTTGGAGCCAGCCAACTGCGGACTAAAATCTATGCAAACTGTGAGCCAAAAATAAACCTTTTCTCCTCCTCACTGGGAATGTCAAGTATCATGTCTCGTCAACCAGAAAGTAACAAAAACATTTGGCCAGGAGTGGATGTGACATGAGTACCCAGATGGGTTACAGAGATGGCAGCACTCAGCTTTCTGCAATAATGATCAGGTAGCATTTCTAGGAGTTGTAGAGTCTAGGGCGAGAAGATGGAGCCTCAACCTGGAATTGAGGACCAAGTAGAAAGTTTCTGCAGAAAGTCCTGGCCAGAAGCAGTATCTTTGCTTTCATGATCTGGTAGAAAAAGTGGTGAAAGATCAAGATTGTAGCACAGAATCTAAGGGAGAACTGGCTCTTAGACTACTGCAAATGCTGCCAGGCTGTTCCCTTCCCTCTGGGTCACATAACCCAGTTTGTTGTCCTCCTCACAGGACAATGACTTGGCATCCAGCCTTCAAGCCACTTCTTTGGGCCTCAAAGAGGAAAGGAAGTATTAGCTATCATTATTTTTCTTTCTAGTAAAACTGCTACATTTCAACAGTATTGCCTGTCTACATATATAATAGCTAACAAGGTAGGAGGACACAGCCAGCATCTTCTGTCTTCTCCTTTTGCATATTACAAAGAATCATCAATATAAATATGAAGATCACTTATACATTTGAATTTCACTAGAATTAGAAAGAAAGAAGAATCTTTCACCTTGAATGCTACAGCAGAAGCCACTGAAATGGAAATAGAAAGGAAAAGGTCCAGGTGGGTCAAAAAAAAAAGGAAACAAACTAAAAACAGCATAAATATGTTTCCCAGAGGCAAAGAACTGCTTAGTGAGAACTGAAGGGTCAGGAGAAAAGGAGGTACAAGAAACTATGTAGGAAGAAAAAGCATTAAGGAAAAGAGGTAAATGGCCCAGAGGCAGCAGCTCTCACAAACAGCCTAGAAAATTGTTCTTTGTGTAGGCAGGAGGCTCACGGCAGAGTGCAGATTGGGTGCAGCGGGAGAACTGGAGGTGGAGTAAGTAAGGCTGATGAGAGGAACCCTCTTGGGCCTCATCTGTTTCACAAGAACAGAAAAGATGAGACCATGGAGAAGCCATTAGGAAAAAACCATCTGTCACTGGTGAGTCACTGAAACTGGGTGCCTTGGATGTGAAGTTGTCTAGATAGCCTGGTCCCTCCTTTGCAGCCATAGCACTTGCTTTGGAAGAAGCAGAACAATAAAACTTAACTTATTCTAATAACTGTTTTTAAAGGAGCTGGTTAACAAAGGAAATCATGAATCGGAACAACAAAACTTAGCACAGAATACTAAGCAGAAAGATGAAAATGTATGAGAATGTGGACCAATATAACAACATAAATTCACATGAAACAATCACTTTTATAAACAAATATAACAAAGCATCTTCTCAAAGAGCAAAGTTTTAAACAAATACAACAAAGCATCTTCTCAAAGTTTTAAAACAAAGAAATAGCAATGTGGTCATAGCAGAAAATACAACCAAGTAACTTGGAGAAAGAAATTAAATCAGACTGCCCTCAGACTGAAGCTGGAAGGCAATGAAGTAACATCTACAAGTTGATCCAGAAAAGAAGACTGAACCAGGAATTTTGTAACATCCTTGGGATAGTTACTTTTTTCTTGTTGCTGAGACAAAATACCTGACACCCAGAGTTGAAAGCAAGGGGTTTATGTGGCTCACACTTTGTACAATTGTAGCCCATAGTCAGCTGGCTCTGGGGCTGGGATGGCAAACAAGCATTGCAGAGGAGAAATAAGATGGAGAGCACAAGGCAGCAGAGGTAATGAGGCAGTTCACGGGGCTCACCGTGGAGCAACAACAACAAGGGAGACAGAGTTCCCTTTCTCTCTCTCTCTTTCTTATCCTATCCAGACTATTGGGATCAGGGTGGTGCTAAAACTCTTACTCATGTGTAGTGGTTTAGTAATCACATGCCCTTAACCCCTGCATCACACATTCCAGATTCAACTATCTGTGAAAAAGAAAGTCTCACCTCATCTGCATGAGGCTTGAGGGGGGGTCATCTAAACACAAACCATAATAATCCTGGCCTCTAATACAAGAATAAATATACAGAAACCAGTTCTGAACATACAGTAATTTGAAGACTATTATTCCCATAAGGCCTTGCAGAGGAGCTACCAGATGACTCAGTGGCCAACTGGAATGAGAACTTGAGAAGTATTTACCTTTGCCAATGAACAAAGGTGAAGATTAAGCTACCAGATAAGGATGTGACTGTGATATGCAAAGGAGTGATAAACTAACAACAAAAAAGGGGAAGGGAAGCAGATCAGTTCAGATAAAAGTACTAAAAGATGGCAAATCAAGTAGAATAAGAATACAGGTAATAAAAAAGGTAATATACTCCAAGAGGATGAATATATTACCAGTGGAAGAAGAAAGGGAAGGGATAATAATGTTAAACATATCACTGTTGGAAGTTGTAACACTTGTAGTTACACATACACACAGGTCCTCCCACATGCAAATAGAACACATACTAGGCAAAGTATATAGAGGGGACCAAATATAACTCTTTATCGATAAATATAAATGTGCTAAATTTACCCCTTCAAAAAAAAATAAGATAGGATTTTGTTTTTGACTGGTCCTAAAATATAAACTGCATTCTGGTTCCAAAAGATAGAATAATGGCAAAGGGATTCAGAAAGATCATCTCATGGTTTGACCCTAAAATTTTACTTTGGGACTAAAGTCTATGGATATTCACATATTCATGTTTGCAGCTACATGTACAGAGCTACTCACTACAGCACTGCATTAAATAGCGACAGGCTGTAAACAATTCAAATGTTCACAGTGAACCCACTGTAATATACCCAATGGAATACAACATCGCCGTTCATATATGCAAAGATACTCAAGATTCAGGAAGTTAAAAAGCACAGCACGATGTCTATCACTGCAACTATCTGTGTAAGGGTAGGGAGGGAAAAACTTGTATTTGTGTTTGTTTCTATATGCATCAAGAACCTCTTCAAGAGGTCAAAGAAGCATCAATACTGGCTTCTGTTGGGAGAGACGGTGGAAGTTGGGCCATGGGAGACAAAAATTATATGGAGAATTTCTATAGTTCTTGGATTTTAATATATACATGTTCAGAATATTAAATGTTAGTTTCCTTGTCTTTTCCTCATTAATCCACATGCTCCTCAGTGCAAGGACTGTGTCTCCCATTCACCTAGTTATCTCCTTAGCACTGACCTCAAGATCTAAAATACACAGGCACTGGCTGAAGTTTGCTGAATGAATTAATAAATGAATGAACAAATGCAGTACAGGTAGGGAAGAAGCCTGAGTGATATAACCACAAGAGACTTGTTAACTGTAAGTTAAGACAGTTTGCACCAACCCATCAGTTCTCATGCCACATGCTAACATTTTTCTTGTTAACCCAAAGGAGAAAAACAATCCCTCAATGCAAGATTTTTTAATCAGCACAATCTGTGTGCTGTACTCTCTTCTGCCCTGGGACCTTGGGCAGGTCTAAATTCAATACCAGTATTCCCTGAGCCAGACACCCTGGCGGATACAAAAATGATTAAGACACGGCCCATGCCTCATGTTTTCTCTCCCCTCTCCTGATTTGTAAAAGGAGAACGCTTCCCCTGCATGAGTTGGTGGAATTTTAATGCAGGAGACAGAAGATATTTCTCTCCCAGAATGATCCTTTCTGGAGAGCCAAGGCTCAATTCCAATATGTGTTCATCTAGGGAATCTCCTTTCAGAAGGGACCTAGGAAGACTCCTCTTGGTGTCCCCAGGACCCTAGATGTGCATTTCGACCTTTCTGAGTTGTATCACAACTTGTGGTCTCTCCTGGACTCTGACAGTAGAGAAAAAAGGTTGCTAAAATGGCCATGCCTCTATCTACCCCTACCACCTTGTCATATTTAAGCCTGGGCAGATCTACAGAAGGACACAGGTAAGAAATGAATACCTTGAGCTAAGTGAAAAGATTGTTCCCATTAAAATATAGGCACCAAGAACGTGCCTAAGGAACTGACCAAACAAGAAAGTGGCCAACATGTACTTTCTTGGAATAGCTAGAGAACTGAAACCAAGAGCCTAAACTACCAGCCTGTGTCAGGCAGCTTTCTGTCATGGTGACAAAACACCGGAGATGAACAACTTAGAAGGAAGAAAGGCTTATTTTGGTTCATGGCTTTGGAACTTTTTGTCTGTGATTTACTGTCCCACTGGTCTGGGCCTGTGGCAAGGCAGCACATTATGGCTAGGAGAGAGTGATAGAACAAAGGCACTCTCCTCATGGTATTATTCAAATGCAAAGAGGGAGAGAGGGCAAGAGGCCAGGGCCCCTGTCTACTGTACTCTTCAAGGCCACTCCCCAGTGATTAACTCCTCCAACCAAGACCCATCGAATAAAGGTACAACCCTCACCATCATGCCATCAGCTAGGGTCTAAGGCTTGAACACATGTGCTTTGGGAGATACTGTCGATCTAAATTCTAACACAGCCAAATGGAGAACAGACTTGGGGGAACAGAAATGGGCCACACTATATAAAGTGACATCCCATCTCAGCCAGGGTGAGACATACCACTCTCTGACTCCACTGCACACGTGACAGTATTAAAGCCTAGACCTTGCATATTTCCATGCTACTGTCCTTGCCCAACACACAAAAGGGAAAGCAAGCTTTTGAACCCAGAAGCCAATGACTTAAATCATGTTCTTCTAGTCCACCTGCCTTTTCACACTTATGAAAAAGATGGCTCATCTTCCTACCGCAGTCATCCCTACACGGACATTCATAGCCTGAGGATAAGAAGTACCAGGATGCCTGGCAATGCTAAGTTTGGGGTTTTCATGGCTGCAGTCAGGTCTGATGGTCTGCAGGTTGGTGTTAAATCCCACCACAGACACCTCAGATCCCAGCCCAGTCTGGCAGCAGACAGGGATCCCTTAAAATTCATTTTCATATTTCTTTGCATAGTGTGATTACATGATGCTAGAACTGTTCCACACACCTGGCTTGTTTCAACACTGGCATCTCATTCCTGTCTGCATAGTTACCACTACATAATTTACTTTGTCTGTGTCCCTGCAAATTTATTTGGAAACCATGGAACGCTGCTTACAGAAAATTAAGCTTCATTTTCTTTAAGCATCCAGCCAGTAGTGCAGGCAGGAGATGGTGATTTGGAGGTAACTGGCTTATGCATATGTAAACATGATGCATTTAGCAAATTATATAGACTTCACACTTCAGAGCATTGAAGAAAACAAAGGTGCCTTCCAAGGAAACTACTGCAATAAAGTCATTCTGAAAGGAATATAGAATTATTGGTTTGTGAGAAGAGTTGAGCCCAGCTATGAATGGAAAATAATGGCTTCTAATGTGAAGCATAGTCATAAACAAGAATTTGAACGGGCCTAATTTTAAGTGGTATTAAAGCCTCCCTAAGGACTCCCGGGAATTATAGCCCATATCATGTTTTGAGATTGAATTCATGGTGCGATGCAGTTGTACATTTCAGACTCAATTCCTCTGTGACTCCTCACGCTTCACACAATTTTCCAGTACATGTTTTTCTCCTGGGCCTAGAAAGCTCGAAAGACTTCTAGGCCTTCCCTGAGCTCAGAAAAAGCATTCCAATACTTGAATTGTCCTCCCTGTGAAGTATTACACAGTTTTGATTCCTCTCCAGAACTCGTTGCCTCAGTCCTTTCTAATATTTCACCAGCAATAAATTATACTGCAAGTGTAATTAAAAGTATTTCTTCTGTAAGGGGAATCTCACCAACCAGCAATGTAGATTTATAGTTCCCGGATGTATCAGGTTAGCAACTTTGAGTCTGAGTGATTTCCACTTGGTAAGCTACAGTACGTACCAAGTCTAAGAGCATGGCTAACTGGTGGTGCTCACACTGCCTGGTGCTGGCATCAATGCACCACAGCGTGCTCTCTTCACCAACTCTAACCCCAGGACTGAGAACATGACCTGAGGGATGTCCCCTATGCAAGACCTACCAGTGCCAAGAACCACACTAGTACTCTGTCAAGTTTTGTGTTCCTCATTCTAGACATAGCCCCTCACAAGCATTATCTCTGTCCTACTGATATGAAACTGAAGCTGAGGAAGGTTAAGTGATTCTTCTGGCTGCCACTGACGAAGTTCTTCTCATATGGCTGGTACTGCACGTGCTCCCATACCACCTTGAATCATCACACCAACTCTCTGTGAGGAAGAGACTTCAATTCCTATCTCTGTTCCAGGCTCTGAGCCAGAGGAAGTTACATAAATGGCAAGTCAAAGAGCTAATAAGTGGTCCATTTATTAGTCCCATTCAGGGACTGGCATAGCCAGGTGTGTGCTGTTGCTTCCTGCATCCTCATCATTTGGAGAGGACTCCCCATTGCTCAGAGATGAGGAAGAACAGGGAAAGAAGCACTTTTGCCATACAGAGATCATGTTAGTCTCTCCCACTCTCCCAAGCTACAACCAGATACACAGTGCTTCCAGGTGACACACTCAAAGAAAGAGAGGTTAAATTCTGCTCATGATTCAGGGGATTTGGTCCATGATAGGCTGGCTCTGCTAGAGAAATAGAGCTGGAGGGCATGGAGGAGGAAAGCTGCTCATCTCATGGCAGCCAGAATGAGTGAAGGAAAAGGAGTCACTGAGGACGAGTAAACACCACCCCCCGTCACACCCCTAGATGTTCACCTCCGACCAGGACCTACCTTCCAACTTAGCAACTCAACCCATCAATAGGTGAATAGCTCCCCATTATCCAATCATATTTCAAACACAGGAGCCTTTTGGAGAACATTCTAGATATAACAATGCTTCTGTTCTGTGGGAGGAGCACAGTGGTTTGCCTATTGACGCTTTCTAATTTTCTACAATTAACACAGTGTCCATGACTTTGTGATTTTTAAAAAACAATCCCTTTTTGTCTAAAAACTTGCATGTAGATGAGGTTAAGATAAAAACAACAAGTCCACAAAAGATAGGTGGAGATCAGAGCAACAATTCATGAAATCTTGGGGATGCAGATCTTTCCATTAAAGTGTTCCATGCTGAAATTCACTGGAAAATTTTCCTTCTTTCATGCATTTCACTGAAGTCTTATTTATAGAGAATGTTTCAGTTTGCCAAATGAGATGCTTTCTTAATTCATACGACCACAGAATATTTGTCTGGAGTATTCACAGTATCTCGCAGCTCTGAGGAACCCAGTTAGGAAATGTGTTCCTAGAGAACATGATTTATCTCTGTAATCTAAGCACAGTCCAAGTGCCAGACTCCCTTTCTACCACCTATGAAATGAATGATTTGTTTCCTTTTTGCATCCCCTGATACTTTCAGAATTGAAGCCAAAGCAGCACCAATACTCAGTTCTCATAGATACAGGATAGCTGGATCTGTAGTAACAACTCGATTTGAAGTCTGAAATGTTTTCTTTTTGCATTGCTGCTGCTAACATCACGGAGCATGTTATCACTAAGAGCTGTAGTTCTTCCTTGAAAGCTTGTTGGAAGCTATATCCTCAGGCCTTATCATTATTCAGAGGTCAATAGGGAGCTGAGATGGCTGGAGCCTGATACTACAGACCAGCGTGCAACAGAGTGGTGGCGATGACGGCTTATATGGATCCTTTGCCCTTGAGCACATGGTTGCAAACTGAAGTGTGTCTTGAAGACAGTCTGGTTCTCAAACACATAGTTGACGGTCCATGGGGGAGTCTCTGCCATCAAAAATTGGACTTTGAGAAGAAATGTAACCTTGGATTCGCTCACCAGTTGGTTCAGGTTGTTGTGCACAGATTATAAGTGTCCGAGATAGAGGGAGAGAAATGAGATCCTCCTTGTTTCTAAGACCTACCCAGAAGACAGACTTTCTCTTTCAACATACCTAAGCTTCTCATCTATAACAGCATATGTATATAGCTAATATTCATTAATCCAATTCTCTTTCTCAAAAGCTATTAGAATCCTAAGAAAAATTCCTGAGAGGGTCAGAATACATCATTTTTTATTCAGCTTCTTTTGCTTTTATAGTACTGTGTAACATAGTAACATCTCCCAGTGACTGATAGAAATCACCTATTTTTCTGACAATTACTATTGTGTACTATGCAAAGGTCTCACTTAGGAAGCTTGGCAGGTGCACGGACAAAGGCCACATTTGTCTGGAGATGACTTCTCCAAGAGGTGTAGATTTTCTCCTATGAAATTAGGCTGGGAGCTAATTCAAAAGTCTCTTTGAATAAACGTGGAGTTTGAAAGCTTCATTCGTCTACTTTGACCAAGAGGCAGTTTAAGTAGCTGGGGAGAAGTGTTTGTAGTGTAGTTATCGCATGAGTCATAGGGAAGAGAAATCAATCACTTTTTTTCTCAAGAGCTAAGCATGGATTCAGATGGTAATGTCAGAAACATTCATGTTCACATCCAGAACAACATATTTTCTCCACAAGCCTCTTCTCTCCCAAGCAGAAGGCGAAGACATCCAAAGATATGCTGAAAGCCAGAGTCAGAAGCCTGAAATCCTGCTTCTAATGAGCTTACCCCTTTCTAGTTCTCAGAATAGAACAATGGGGTCTGTGAGTCATACACATGCACAGGAGTATAACAGATTACAGAAGGCGTGTCCTGCCCCACCCTGCTTCTGCCCTCAAATGCTTACTAGGTACTAAGTTTGTTCTGGGTCACATGTGTCACCCGCCCCCTTAGATGGACAGGGAAGAAGGGAATGAAGGTTGATTTGTAACACTACCCAGGTCAGGGCAGCATCTCAAAAGATCTTGGCACTTAGGTCCCAAACACAGCCTCGTGACAGATGGCTTCAGAACAAATACAGCCAGCCCCAGTGGGTATGGAGAGAGATGAAAGGAAACCTTCCGTATTTTCAATGCAGAATCTGAAGCCTAAAGGGTACTTTCATTGAAGTGGTGAGACTTAGGCAGGTCAACGTCACTGCTAAAATGTGTCAGGGCTTAGGGCAGACAATGTTGGAAATGAGGGTGCAGATGCCCCTCTGGAGCAAAGCCACTGTCCTCACAAGACCGAAGCACCGTCAAGCCCCTGTGCAGTCCCGTCAGGACATTTGCAAGGTGACCATCGCCATGAAGTTGCCATTCTCTTTGAGAGGGATGAGGTGTCATGCTGGTACACACAGGAAGAAGTAATGCTCTGCCCACTCACACTGTCACAT
>PVIC010025239.1:13213-25690 GCA_004025085.1 Thryonomys swinderianus
GCTAAATCTCCGGCCTGAGAGCCTCAGCTTTTGAAAGAAACCAAGCAACCCAAATTACAGTTAAGCAGTAAGTCAAGGAAAGACTTCTCAGGTACTAGGTAAGGCTGTCGAGGACTGAGGTAATAATCCATGTGAGTTCACATTAACAGGATTGTGAGACTGTCTCAGGGGAGTATGAAGGGAGGAACACTCTAGGAGGGGTAAAGAAAAAAAGTGAGAAGTAGAAGGTGTAGTTCACAAACAGTGCTGAACCAATGTGCTCAAGCATATCCAAGGAGGGTCAGCTGCTCCTGCCTACTGTGAGTCCTCAGGGTCCCCACTGGCTAGAAAGAAGGGCTGGCCAAGGAAGAGACACCCAGCCACAGTGCCTTGTTGTGGGACTACACCTGGTGACCCCGAGGATGCCACTACTTCCCTCTGTTGAGGCTTCATCAACCCCAGAGTGCACAAGACAAGTCCACTGTACCAGAGAAGGCAATGAACACATGCAGCTTCGGTGTTCGGTCGGTATTCCCATCTGACCATCATAGTCAGACACCAGTCCCTTGACAAGAGAAGAGCTTCATTTGCCCTTGCTCCTGGGGACCAATTAACAAAGTCTGAGACTGCCATGCCTGCTTCCTTTCTGAGCCAGATTCCAAGGAAAAACTTTCAATCATTTTAAAAGTCACCAAATATCTGAATGCTGCAATTCCCAATGCCCACCTCTGTGTATGGAACCTCTTCGTTACACTGTAGACAGATAACAGGTAAGGAACTTCTCTGCTCTGATGATAAGCAGAAGACACTGGGCTGGGGATGTAACTCAGTGATGGGGCGCTTGGCCAGCAGGTGTGACCCTCAGCTTCCCTTCCCAGGAGCAGAGAAAGGGAGAATTCTTAAGACAAATCCTTGAAACAGAATATATGGCTTTATAAAAGTAGAAACTTTAGTAACATCTTAATAAATGGTTTAAGGAACATCACAATGGAATTATTCAACCTGTGGCATTATTACATTTGTTATTTTAAAAGAAAAACGTGGCAAAAGTTAAAAGCCTCACTTCCCAATACACATGAATGTAAGTGTGCAGGGATTAAAGGCTTAAGGTAAAACAATTAATTTACCAATTATTAAAAGATGAATGAAGAGGGGCTTATATATCACAGCAACAAAAGAAGTTACAAAGAAACAACATGGAGTATGAAAATGAAAGGCTGATGTTCACTAAAAGGCTGCTACAGCCCCACACTGTGGAAAGCCAGCCACATTCTATCAGGTGGTTCTCCAAACTGCAGTTTAATTTCAAGCTCCCCAAAGCCTAGGAGGGAATGAATGCTGTAGCTTTCATTGCCCTGTGTCAACTCACTGTGGTTCTCAATTAGGGCTGATTTTGCCTCTTAGAGGAAATTTTATGTGTAGGGACACTCTTAGCTGTCGTAACGGTACTTTGGGCTGTTGTAACCAGTGGCATCTAGTAGCTGGAGGCCAGGGGTGTTGCTGAACTCGCTGCAGTGCACAGATGGGAAAGCGCTCCAAAGAGTCAATCATCCAGTCAATGTCCCACCCAAAATGCTAGTTGGAAAACCCACACCTACAGGAGACACTGGGGTTACTCTTTGGAAGTCAGAACTGAGCGAAGACTACTCAGATGGAGGAGGAAGCAAGAGACAGGCCCACAGTTCAGGACAGCTGGGACAGAGTGGGCATTCACTGTGCTGTGCTGTGCTGTACACACACCTGTGTCCTGTACAGAGGTGGAATTTACTAATGTTTTCTTTTCTTCTCACTTTGTCTACCTGCGTCAGGTCTTTTAAACAGTGACAATGAATAGACATAGTCCTTAAAGATGGTGTGTTAGTGAGGAGGTGGACACAAAGATACCGATGGGTCCCTATCCACAGAGGAGTGAGTGATGAGACAGATAAACCCCACACCCCAGCTAACACAGAAGAGACTCTTTCTTTTCCTCCTCATTCTTCTAAAACTTGCTTTAAAAAAAAAGTGTATTTCATTTACACTGACTCTCCTAAACCTCAAAATATAATTAGGATCTTTAGAAATATTTATTTTTACCTAGCTTATGATTACTCTCTTCCTTTTCTTGAAATGTCTGCCTGAATCATTTTTTAAATGAAAAACTTAAAAACAACCAAGCTCTGATAAACCACACTAAAGAGACAAGTTGGAAAATAGTTGGAAAATAGACAGGGTCAATATTCTTAATATATAAAGAGCTCTTTCAAATCAATAGGAAAGCTATTAAGATTGTAATTGAAAAATCGACAATGGGTATGAGCAAAGGATCTAGCCATGAGGAAATACAAATAGCCAATAAATACAACCATTGTAAAGTGTTTGACTTCAGTATCAATTAAAATAATGTAATAGAAATAATAACAGCATACTCTAATACACTGACAAAATGGACACATGTAAAAAATATAACCACTATTCATATACTGCTGGGGTTGGATGTGGAAATAACTTCAACTGTAAGTTATCTATAAAAGAAATAATTTGGCTTCTAATGGTAAACACTGTCATCTCCTTTCTTGTGCAAAAAAATTATAATATCAAAAAATATAAACATGAAAATTAAGACACCTATCATTTCTATACCTGCAAAAGAACTTTTTTTTTTTTTTTTTGCTTTTTGGAGACAGGGTCTTGCTTTGTAGTTCAGGCTGGCCCTGAGCTCACTATGGTGCCCAGGCAAGCCGCCGCGAACTCAGCAATCCTCCCGTCTCTGCCCCCCGGGTGTTGGGAATACAGGCGTGAGCCACCACGCCCAGCATTATATGTGGTAACCGGGGATTGAACTCAGGTCCTTACGCTTGCGAGGCAGGCGCCGGAACCACTGAGCTAACCCTCCGGCCCTGCAAAAGAACTTTTAACTCTCTGCCATATCTCTCTCAGACTTTTTGGGAGGTGTTCATATAGAATGTATACCTTAGTACCTTGTTCTTCACCACTTAATATTCCATCATAAGCATGTCCTTATGGTGTCACCCTGTATTTAAGCACATGATGATCCATGGCTGTACTCTTTAATGGTGTATCAGTACCACTCCCCTTTCTACCGCACACTGAGAGTTTCCACTCTTCCTTTACTTTTGGTTTTGTACATATCCTAAACAGTGCTGTGAGGATCATCACTATACCTCCATCATTCTGTATCTTCACTCAATGCTATTTGCCCAGACTATACTTGCGATGACAGAAAAATAAAGGGAATGTAGGACACAAAAAAAGACAAAAAGGAAAAAAATATTAGTAAGAACTAGACTTATGACAAACACATGTAGTGTGAATGCTTTTCCTAAGACAAAGATTGTGACAATGAAAAATGAAATGTACCTATTTGCTGGGAACAGCCTAGAAAAAAGGATAAGGAAGTACTAAATGCAAAAAGATAAAAAATACATTAGGAACATTCTGTAAGAGCTGCTATGATCATATGATCTAAATATCTGAATTGTGACATCATAATTCTTAATTATGAAAAGTTAAAGTGAAATAACTACTGAAAATATAGTCAAGATACATCAACAGGATATAAAATTTTCCTCGGGTTGGAGATTTAGCTCAGTGGTTCCAGTGCCTGCCTTGCAAGCTCAAGGTCCTGAGTTCCATCCCTGGTAACCACATACAATGCTGGGCGTGGTGACTCACAGCCACCAGCAATCAATACCTCATACCACAGTGCCAGGTGTGGTGGCTCATGCCTGTAATCCTAGCACTCAGGAGGCAGAGACAGGAGGATTGCTGAGTTCCAGACTTGCCTGGACTACATAGTGAGCTCAGGGCCAATCTGAATTACAAAGCAAGATCTTGTCTAAAAAAAAAAAATCTTCCTCAACATGTGTGCAGTTAATAAGACAAAGGTCAATCCAGCTATACTTCATACTTAGATATGAAGGAAAATACAAAGTCTTTAGAAAAAAATATAAAAGAATATATTATAGGAACCTCAGTGTAAGGCAGGATTTTAGCTCATAAAGGTTGAAAAATTGGACAGTATGAGAGTAAGAATGTCTATGCATTAAAGGCACCAGAAGAGAATAAAAGAAAGCAGCCCACAAGTTTGGATAGGTTACTTTGAGCACCTAACTGCAATAAAGGTTACTTCCAGAACTGAAGAAGAATTATTTAAAAAAAGAAAAAAAGGTGACTCAATATAAGAATCCATAAGAGACTTGAAAAGGAACTCAATGAATGAGAAAACCAGGAAGGTCAATGAATGTAAGAGATAATGCTAATAATATTAAAGAAAGCTCACCCATGGTACCATTTCATAAACATAAAGTTGGCCACAATTAAAAACCAAGAAAACAAGTTGTGGATAGGAATGCAAAATAACCAAAACAAACATGTATACAGCTTCTGCAAAAAACAAACATATGTACATAGTTCAGTAGCTTACCATACTAATAAATGTCTGGAAGCTGATGGCCACCACTTTGAGCAGCTCTTATAGTTGTAAAAGTCAAGTGTAACTTGTATTAATCCCATGATGTCTACTAAATTTATTATTGAAATATTTACACAAGTTTTTTCTTTTCCTGAGGCATATAAGTTCTGACATATAGAGACACACACCCAGAAGCATACAGAAAGTTTAAAATGGAACAATTACTATAAAGTGCAACTTGGCATTTATTTCCAATAAAGTTGAAAATAAGAACTTATTGTGCTCCAGTAATTTGATTTCTAGGTACACACTTGGAAAAAAACCTTGTTCACGTAAACCTTGAGACAAGTAGAAATTTTATAGTCAATACTATGAAAGATGGAGAAAAACACTGTCCATGAAAAAGTACACGTTGTTGTTCATGATGTCAGATATTATTAAAAAGAGTGTAACTGAAGTCCAGCTATAAACAGCAACACAGATAGATCTTGGAAATGTAACATGGAGTGAAATACTATAGTATGATTCCAGCCTCTAAAACATCATTAAAAAAGCAAACTAACCACAATGCCATTAAGGAAAGCAAATATGTATCATACCAGACAGAAAATTAATGTAGCAATAAACAGAAATCAGGCTAATGATCACCCGAAAGTGAGTAGGAAATGGAATGAGGATCAGATGGGGACTTAGACAAAATGACTTCAGAGTTAATGGCCACAAATCTCTTAATAATGGGCTTCTTTTTATTGTTACTATTTATCCTTTACATGTTCCATAGAATAAAAAGATTATCCATATGATATTCAAAAAGTCTAGTCTAACATATTAAAACAATAAATATACTAGTTAGAAAATACAGTAATGTAGTAGGAATGTGGGAACCAGAAAATTCTGTCAACCAGAAAATACCAAAATGCAATGCAACTGTACTGAAAATTATGGTGGTTATGTTCACCATCCGTGGAATTACTCTAAATTATTTATGCTTTGCTTGTGACAAAGACGAAAATATTTTCTCTTGATTGATACTGCTCAAGATGCACACTTGATTTTTATTTGATACCCAGATGTCTCACTGAGAAAACAGCTGATATCAATGATGATTTGAAAGAAAAATATCTCTGCTGACATAAATGCTTCTTGAGGCAGAAGCTCTGGCTCTAGAAGGGGGAAAAATGATGTAGCAGATTGCACTTTTCAAGCATGACCTAAACACACTCTGCCTTGTCATATGACTATGGCACAATTCACTTAGGCAGGCGATGTCTCCATTTCCTCCTCTTGAACCTGGACAGGGCTTTGTGGTGAAAAGAAACATAGAAGGCATGATGCTCTGTGGCTTTGTGTCTCCATCATCAAAAGCTACAGGCTGTGTCTCCTCTCTTATCCTGTCCCCTGCTCCTTCCAGCCCCTAGTACCTGTTGAGTGTGTATCTGTCTGTCTCTGTCTGTCTCTCTCCATCTGCTCTTGGAATCGAGATACTCTTGGAAACTCAAGAGAGACCATAGCTAATAGGCCCCAGCTGACACACTAGGTGTCAACCATTTTCGAGGCCAAACCCATGTCCCAACCACTCCTGGGCTGCAATGCTGTGAGAGACCCCAAGGACAAACCACCCGGCTGAGCTATGAACCCCCGCAACCTTAACAGGTGAAAACGGTGATTGGTTTTCTTATGCCACCACAATGGGTGTAGGCAGCCTGTTACGCAGCAATAGATATTTGGGACAAACTAGAATTGTAAGCTCCCTTAAGGCAAGTAAAGGAAAATAGAGAATATTAAAGTCATGTCAGAAAGTATGTAAAATGCATTCCTAAAATGTTATAACCTCTGTGGTTTTCAATTTCTCTATGTAAAACAAAAAACAAACAAAAAACTATGGACTCATTTCATCTTATATTGCTTTCAGTTTTTCAAAAGTAGGATATGATGTCACAGGGAAGCCATACTTTGCATGGTACACTGGAAGCAATAAAGAGCTGGCAGGTGCTGGTGTTCACACTATTGTGAGGCTGACATCAGCTGGGTTCTTACTCTCTTTTGAACTTTGTCCATTCTTCCCTGAGATGGATAGAACTCTCCACTGCCCATTGCTGTGAACACATCAACTTCGTCACACTCTGGGCCAAGGGACCCTCAGGTATAGTTTCTCTCTTTCATCCTCTCAAACTGGAGAGCAAAGCCCAGGCCAATCATGGCAAACTTTTTAGAGCTGTCAGTGGCACAAACAGCCTGTGGTAGCATGTGTGCCACAGGTTCACCACCATCAGCCTAGGAGATGGTGCAGGCAGTACAGGACTGGGGCTGAGAGTATGGATTGTAGATCCCCAGGCCTCAGCATAAATCTAGGTGCTGCTTCTAACCAGCTCTGAGATCTGCAGCAGCTCATGTAATTCCTGTGCTTCATTTCTTCTCTTGAAGAAAGAAGTTAATAGCTTCTACCCCAGGAAATAACATGAGTTTGGAATTAAGTGCTTAGTGCATAAACCTTGCCTAGCACGTTAGGTCTTTGTAAGCACTGAGAGTACTGGGTCACTAAGTCAGATGGACACAAGTGGCTCATATTAGCAGTGTAAGAAGTAGACTTCGATGAAAGCAGAAACATGGGCTTCCCTTCTCATGAGGCACCCACCTGGAAGCACGAACTGAGTTCAGGCAGGAGGACTTTGTACTTCCACAGTGACATTTTGTAAGGAAACTTAGCCATGTTTGACAGCCACTCAGGGCAAATGTGAAGACGGGGTGTGATAGACTAACGAGCGATGCAACTTTAAAGTCTATAACACATGAACTATGCTTCAAAAGAACTGACCTGCGAAGTGTGACTTATAAAGCAGACAGGAATAAGAAAAGTTCAGAAAATGGGAATCATGGAAAAATGCTACCCATGAAAAATGCTGCCATGAAGCAGGTATTCTTCCATCTATAATGCAATGTCCGGACACATTCAATATCCTAATTATCACACAGGAGGAAAGTGCCAATTTTTTTTCATCCTAAGTGATGTTCATTCTCTGTCCCTTTACCCTTCCTGCTGTCACAGACATGAACAAGAGCAGAGCTGGTTTAGCTTTTTGAAAAGACTATCCCTCCCCCATTCACAGAGTATCCTTAGCCAGAAATGCCTCTATAGCACAATGCTAATAAAGGTAGTAAAATTCTTGTAACCATAGCAGGCTATATGATGAAATTGGATATAATTAGCAAGTGTCAGTATAGTATTCTTTGCAAACTTTACCATTTGCATCCTTTGCTATTTTGGGAAGTCTGCAGATTTTCTGAGTCAGACGTGAAACCTAGCAGCTTGTACTTCCTCTTAAGTTCCGTTATATTAAGAAGGTAGCTGCTCTCTGAAATTCAAGGGCCAAGCATTTCCCTAAGTGACAAGGGAGAAAAGTTTGGCTTTAGAGAAGCAAACTTCAACAGCAAAGGTGCTGATACCCTGATAAGGTTAGCATAGCATGAGAGAGCGCAACTGAGGATGACAGGTATAATTAAAATTATGTTCAGTGGCTGATCTGCCAGAGAGATAAATTCCATGGGTGCTAAATTACATCAATTTACTGAGAAAAAGATTACAATTGACTGGTCATTTCTTGTTAAGCACAACATTGAATTAAAACTAGAATTTTGGAACTTTGCTGTGATTAATGAAATTTCACCAAGTTTTTAGAATAAAAAGAATGTCAAATTTTGGCTCATCAACATGTTTAAGGTATTCATGAAAAGCAGGGGTGAACAGGCCTTCCTCATTGTTATCTACCCTGGTGTTTCTCAAGGGACACTGTCATCATGAAAACTAATTTCTGGTTCTGTAGAGCAATGCCCAAGAAAGAACTACCTGATAGATAAGAAAAGTAGGAGAAAAGAACATTAAGCAGGAAAATAGAAAGACTGAACACCCGCTGACCTCACAATTGATCAATCATCTCTATCAAGCAGTTGAGGTAAGACTAGAAGCAACCAACACATGATCCAGGCCACCTTTGGGCATTTATTTATCCAGAAGAACTGGAATCAGGATCTCAGGGAGATACTGGCTACTGTTCACAATAGCTGATATGTGCAAACAACCTAAATGTTAGCTGACAGATGAATAGATAAGAAAATGAGACAGACAGATATAAATGGATATTACTTAGCCCAACAAAAGAGGAGAATTCTGCAACGTGACAACATAGATTACCTTTAAGACACTATGTTAGGTAAAATAAGGCAGACACAGAAAGATAAATACTGTATTATTCCACTTGTATGATATATCTAAAAGGTTTGTATAATCAAGAAGTAAAATAGTGGCTGCCTGGGGCTGGAGGAGGGAAACAGGGCAAGAAGTTCTAATGAGTAGATAAATGTGCTCCACAGCAATGCTGTACAATACTGTAGTAACAATTACCACACTGTGTTACTGCTTACTTTATATAATGGACCTATAGGTACTGTATTACTGTACACTGTAAAAATCTGTTAAGATGATAACCTCCAGGTTAAGGTAAATGGCCTTAAGCCTTCGAACCACCAACAACATACAGACATACACACACAAGACAGGAGGTATTGCAAGTGAGACAAGATCTGGAAAGCTCTTTAACAGCACACCCCAGAAAAATGGGAAAGACACCCCCACGAACGTACCTGCTACCCACTCTCACCTCTACCTATATCATTCTCTTTGAATTAATTAATTCAACATTTAATCAATGAACACATAAGCATTTGTTATATTCTAAACAATCACTGCTGTTTTTGTTTTGTTTTGTTTTGTTTTGTTTTGTTTTGAGACAGGGTCTTGCTTTGTAGTTCAGGCTGGCCCTGAGCTCACTATGGAGCCCAGGCAAGCCGCTGCGAACTCAGCAATCCTCCTGTCCCTGCCTCCCGAGTGCTGGGATTACAGGTGTGAGCCACCATGCCCGGCACTGTGGTATGCGGTGTTGATTGCTGGTGGGCGTGTCTCCATGCCCAGCATTATATGTGGTTTCCGGGGATCGAACTCAGGACCTTGCGCTTGCGCGGCAGGCGCCGGAACCACTGAGCTAACCCTCCGGTCCCAATCACTGCTGTTTATACAATGGGAAATAAAATAAAGACCTATCCTGAAATAAACCTAAAATATAAACAAAAAACAAGATAAAAGATAAATCACAGACAATAGATCGTTTGCAAAAGGGAAGGAGATCAATAGCTGAAAAGGGAGGAGACTGAGGAGGGGAAAGGAATGAGAAAAAAAAAACAAGTAAAATGTGTTACGTATATGCATCAACTCCTCATGAAGAATGTAATTAGAGTCATGTAGTAATAAAAAATAAAAATTGCCCACAGCCCAACTAGCATTTGTTACTGGCTAATTTCTGAGATGAGATGAATCTCAGTGTTGTTTTCATCTGCATTCTTGAATGACGAGTGACATTGAACCTTTTTTCTGTTTGCAGCTTTTACTTCTTATCTGAAAAATGTCCATTTCTTTCAGACGCCCTTTGTTGAACTGGTTCTTTAATTTCAATTCTACTTTTGGGAATCTCATTTTTCTAAGGTCTTTGTATATTTGGTTGGTGGGAATGGAGACTGCTAGGACATCTATGGCAATCAGTGTGGAGATTCCTCAAAAAACTAGGTTTAGAGGTCCTATTTGACCTGACTCTGCTGTTTCCCGAAGTATATTCATAAAAGAATTAAAACTGTCATACCACAGTGACATATGTGCATCCATGTTTAGACAGCACAATTTGTAATAGTTAAATCTTGAAAATAGCCCCAAAGCCCAACAAGTGGTGAATGGATAAAGATGATGGGGTTTTTGTTGTTGTTTGTTTGTTTTGTTTTAACTGAATTCTTTATTGGTACATTTTATATACAGCTCACGATCACACTCAACATTGGGGGTTTTTGTTTTTATATAGTCAAACTTACAAGACAATCTATAAAATTAGAGTGGACTCAAATGTATTTGGCCAAAAAGAGTATTACTTGGCCATAAAGAAACACTTGAGACATTTATAGCTAAATGGATAGATCTTGAGGCCTTCCATGCTCATAAATAAAATAGGTAGGATGCATATGTAAATACCATATTATTTCTCTAATGTGAGAAACAGAACATAAAAATCAGGTCCAAAATGTACAATATGTATTGTGGAATAGGAAGAAAATCTTCAAAGGGGAAGGGGAACTATGCGAGGCATTGGAAAGCACTGAAGGGAAAGAAAAAAACTGATGTAAAAAAAAAGAAAAACAGAAATGAAGTTCATATATATAGGGGTATAAATGGGTTGAAAAGAGGGCAGGAGATGAGAAAAAATAAGAATTAAGATATATCATGTATAGGAACAAATTATCAGTGATGAATGTGATCATAATGCATACCTAAAATGTACTAATAAACTCAATTTTTCCATTTAGCAGTCTCCTCACCTTCAAAGGATTTATTCAAAAGAAAGGAATTTTTATTTTTATAATTTGGAAAAATCAGATTGTGGCCATATACTGTCTGTAGCTGATAAAATCTGTTTGGATTATTGTAATCAAGAGAAAACAGTACTTTTTAAAAATAAATTTGAGGATCACTAGCAACGTATGGAAAGAAAGGCATACCTTTAGTATATGTGCTGCCAAAGCGAGCACAAAAGGCATGCCTTTAATACCATCTATCTGAAAGTCAACTTAATTAAGGGTGCATATCTTTTAGGAAAAACATTTTTTTTTTGCAGATTAAGAGCAAAAGAAAAATTATTTTGAGCTCAAACAAAACAATTAGACAAGTTTTACAATTGAACAGATAGACAAACTTGTAAGACAATGTATAAAATTAGAGTGGACTCAAATGTATTTGGCCAAACTGAATTATAATATCTCTTATACAATTTTAAGCTTGTAATTGTACTTAAGGCTGATCAAAAATTTTTTGTAGGTCAGTTGACAGAGATTTATGATTAGAAAATAGAAACACTTTGTACCTGTAATAAATAAATAAATAAAAATTTAAAAATTAAAATTGAAAAACTACAAAAAAAATCACAAACATGAAGAGGTAAATTTAAAACAATAAAAACTGCTACACCAGCATACCTAAGACAACTGTTATTCCATTTTTGCAGGTCAGGAAACTGAGGTTCAGAGAGGTTAGTGTTTGTTAATAATAGAACCAAGACCACAACCCATATTTCTCAATTCCAATCCTGTGATGTTCAAGAACCTCTCCCTAACTATTGGAGGGAGGAGGAGCTATGTAAAGTAGCAGGGAAGTATTATCTCCATCCAGACCTGTATGGCTAAGGACACTCTACTAAAAGACAAATACATAAACCACCTGAGGATGTTGGATAGTTTTATGTGTCAGCATGGTAAAGGCCTTAGTACAGAATTACCAAATAGCTACTGGAACATCCTATTTCTGTGAGGGTATCTTCTTAGATGATACTAACATTTAAATTGGTCAATGAAATAAAGTAAACACCCCATCATGTGGGTGGCTGTCTAGTTAGTTTCAGGCCTTATGCCAAAGACTGGCTTCCTCTAAGAGAGAAGGGAACTCTGCCAGTGGACACTGGACTTGAACTGCAGCGCTGCCTGCTGAGTGCCAGCCTCCTTCACAAGTGACGAGCCCATTCTTTAGAGTCAGTCTTCCTCTTCCTACCCTCCAACACTGATAGCTCTGTTTTTCTCAAAAACTCTCACTAACGTAACTACACAAAAAAATAAACTAGGAAACCAGCTCCAGTGGTCAGAAGAATTTAAACATGGTGAGAACAGAATGAATCCACACTTGCTTCCCATTTGCTTGGCCCAGTAACCCCCAGGAAAAAACATGTGGAACAAAGAGGAATAAGGACACTGAATGGTGTGGTGGAAACTTTTATGAAAGTGAGTCACTCAGTTGCTCATTCACTTATTCATATGATAGATATTTTTTGGATGTTAATTCTGTACCAGATCCTGTATTAAATGCTGGACAGTCTGAGTTTTGCTTGGCACATAGTAGTCATTCAACAAATATTTATTAAAGTGCAAAAAATCTTCACTGTTAAGCTCACTTATTTTTATGATTGTTATATTTTCTGAAAAACTTCAATCCAAGTGATTAAATC